>CAOJBJ010506101.1:0-25671 GCA_948291685.1 Euphorbia celastroides | reverse complement strand
TGCCAAATGCAAACAACTAAATGATAAAAACAAGGTTATGATAGTTTGATATAACCCATATCATGATTTTTATTGAATCACTCTTTTGAGGTATAAAGTTGGATAAGCAAGAGGTCAATGCATGTCAAACAGAAGATTTTGATAAGTAAAACCCAAACTGCATACAAAAAGACCCAAAAATTCCAAATTACTTTTCGATTGAGCATGTTCTTATTTGGCCAGAATCAAGCAGAAGCAATCTAACATGAAAATCAGAGCAAATATGCAGAAATCACACAAACATAACCCAAAATTTACTTGGAAAAAGCGTCTAAGGGGACGAGGCGGGCCTCTGTTAGCATGAGAAGGTTGAGAAGAAGACTGATTCCAAGCAGTTTTTCCATCACTACCTGCGCTCACTTTGTAGCCTGCAACTACCAATTCAAGGTACCACAGATCTGGATTTTTCTGCCACAATACAAACCCTCCTACTTCCGGATTCCCGCAACTCTTCACGCTCTTTCCATCTTCTTCCATCTCCGTCCCCGCCATTTTCACCTGCCCCACCGCATTCAACGCCGCCGGCCCTCCCGTCGCCGCCACAAACTGCTGCACTATATACTTCGCCGTCGACGATTCCTGCCAAACAAAATCACCGAATTCAATTCAATTTCAAAAATATCGATCTAAATCACGATCAATTTCAGATTCATGCAATTGAACAATCTGCCATTGAAATTCCTTGAAATCGAGCTCGATCTGAACAGTTACCATTGAACAATTGTAGACAGGGCGGGTGACAGGGAGACTGGGATGAACTTGGTGAGGAATGAGAGGAGCGCCGACGAGTTTAAGCAAAGCGATGAACTCGTTCTTCGATTTGGCCTGAAGATGAGAGGATTTATGATCGGTGACCTGAGCTTCCATCAAGGAACGCAAATTGGCCCATCGAGTGGCGGCATTGGAGCCCATATTGGCGAACATTTCCTCCGGGAGAGGGACCTCCAGCACCGTTTCGAGGCCGTTTTCTGTGTCGAAATTGGGGCAGAGTACGAAGAAAGATTAGGAGAAAGGGAAACGAGGGGAAAGGGCGGAATTGGAATTTGCCTCTCCCTCGTTCTTTCTCTCTGTGGGGATTGGAGGGAGACCAAATTGGGAAAAGAACGGAAATGGTGAGAGCGGGAAAGGATAAATAGTGAAATGTTGTTGATGGTGATTGAGGTGCCGTACGTTTTTCCGCCATTTTCTTTCTTGCCAGCTCATTGATGGCAGGTGCTTTTTTAATTGAGCTATTTTTGAGCCAATGAGAATATGACACGCTGGATTTGATATTATTTTTCAGTCACGTTTCCTTGGTAATTATGCACCAGGTTGTGAAATTTAGTAATTTACATTAGAGATATAGAAAGAAACGTTATAATGAGAGCTGTTGTTTGAATACTATATTCAGGATTACTGAAACGGCTTGTTTATTTCACGTGTAAAAATCCATCAATGCACAATATGATATGCATTATTTAATAATTGGAGCTTAATCAACAAAAAAAGTCTTTTTCTTTTCTCTAAAAAAACTTGAGAGTACTTCCTATGCTAATTGCCACAATCACAAAAGCGTGCTTGGACTCGCATTCATCAATTTTATCAACTCTTTTTAAGTATATCGAAAGCGGTATGTAGTTTTACATTATTTTGGAATTATTCTTCTAAACTGAAAGTTATGTTAGATGAAAACTTTATGAAATGAGATATTGATGTTTTCTTCCAAATTAGTGTAGCTTTGATTTGTTATAAACTCGAACCCCATAAAAGAAATATGCAAGTGCAACTATTTTGGAGTTTGATATGGGTCTTAAATTTATTTTATTATTGTTTTGTAGTTATAAATATATAATCAATCCCTTCAACAACTACATTGAGTTATATGCTGTTATCATTACCATAATATGATTTTGCTAGCTAACTGAAAAAATTGTATATTAATATGATACTAGTAATCAATAAAATGACATAATGTTATACATTTATGAAAAAATTGTATTCACAAGTTAAATTTTTTTCAAAAGTAGAAGAAAGCTCTTAGAAATCCCAACATATAAAAGCATTGCACATCATTATGATACTCCGACAATTAAGTACTTCGACGATGACTTTCTTGCCACTAATCCCAACTGAATTACTAATTATTTCCTGCAGTTCAATCCATTGATAAATTTCAAACCTGCTATGGACAAAGAGACGGAGCCCCAGCCAAAAGCCTTTTAAATTAACTCTTTGCTTTCCTTCTGGTTTTTATAAGTACGAAAAATCTTGAACTAGTTTATATATCAATTTGTATTTTTGAGGACTCCATGTTTAAAATTTTATTTTTTTTTGAAGTAAATTCATACCGTATAACTTACGTGAAGTGCGTTCAAGATGATGGTTTTGGAATACATTGTTTTTTAGTTTGGATGTTGTGGTCAACATATAAGGCTTTATACATTTTGAGTCAACGTTATTATATTTGAGCGTTGTAGCATTAGACACAATAGATTATAACAGAATCCAAACTTTTGTGCCTGTCAAGAGTTGAGATCGCAGGGATTCAGTTTTGGTGTCAATTAATCACTCAAACTATAATTTTATTAGGTATACTTGAGACATATATTTACCCACTAACATGCAATTTATTTATAAATTGTTATACTAAAATTTAACAAGTTATGTTAAGGTGACGTGCCATACTATGCCCAATTCAAGATATATTTGAACAAAATAGTTCTAAAAAAAGATTTCAAATTGAATTAAAGTTTTTGTAGCAATAGCAACCACTTTGTTCTATATATCGGTGACCATTGTTGAAAAACTTGAGTTATTATTCGAAAGAAGCGCACACGAGAACAGTGGGTTTGCGGTTTGCCCCTCCAAGTGTCCAAACTTAAAAGATTATTTTACTTTTATGATTTTTATTTCATTACTAGAAAATGGATGGACTTTAACTCCAGTAGTTTACAATATGGTGACTTGAATTTCATAACCGATTCCAAACGACTATATATTATTTAATGTAAAAGCATTTTCTATAGTTTTCAAATATAAGATGCTATATTTGAATTCAAAACACTAACACAAGAGAAAAGGTGCAACATAGTGAGCAACACTTCCACAAAAATTAGGCAATACATTTGTTTTGGTATCACATACATGTTGATACTTTGTCAATACACTGAGGCCAACAAACTCTACAGCTGCTTATGAGCTTGAATACAACAGCAACTGCCAAAGATAAACATCAATGGCAGATTAACACTCGTTTCAAACCGACTTAGCACAGATGATGAAGACTTGCTCTTGTTTTATACCTACTGGAGATGTACATCACAATTTGTCCAGTCGTGTCATTGAATATCGAACATTGAAGATAGAATTACCTTTCATCTATTGTTCCCTTTTCACAGATTCTGAACTCACAATTCCAGTTGAGATGAATAATTTGAATCTACTCACAGTGCAGGTCATTTTCAAAAGTCTTCACATCACATAGCTTTCCCCCAGCCTCATCAGCAAAAATAATTTTTCGCTTCTTCTGGACTATGTTACTGGTTGTTCCTGAACCTTTTTCAGCCATTGTCTGAAAATGATGAGAGGAAATCATGAGTCAAAGGTCAATATAAAGGTATACTAGTTATTAGTTCAGATTTTTTTATTTAAATCTTCCCCTAAATTTGAAAAAAATGATGAGAAACAAACCATGATTTTGCAGAACCGGCTGCAATCCCTTGCCATGATTGATAGAGATCTCTTAGCACTTTCTTCAGTTCTGGTTGCGTTCTGTATTGCAACTTTTATCTACAAATTATGAACTTTCAAGTTAAATCATCATTTTGCTTCCATAAATATCTAGACATAATGAAAGTTCACTTCTCGTTTTTGTAACACTAAACAAAATAAATTCATTGTTTTATAAACTGCAACCATAATAGAATTTTACTGAGCAATGATAAATGCAAACTGGTAAAGTACTATTATGTTACCTCATTTTGACTGTATCTCAAAGATGCCTCGGAATATTGCAGTGTTTCTCTTGCAATATCTTTCATGCACTGAAGTTCTTTTGTGAGTCTTGTGGTAATTAACTCAATATCCCGCAGCTGCTGTTGTGAGAACAAAATGGCACTCTCTGGACAACTTTGGACAGAATTGCACCCAATACCATTATTTTGTACATTTCGAGAGCCATGAGAGACCTTGATATTGTCATTATAGAGGAGGCCGTTGTTAGGCTTAGATTTCTTCATTGCTTTCTTAGGACTAGTAATGACTTCTGCCTTCTTGATCTGATTGCCCCCTTCAAGTCTACCAATGTTACTTTCAGTCAATTTCCGGTAGCACATTTTCCTTGCATACTCTAAAATATCACAATGTAACAACAGCGGTTTTGTTAGATTTGTGAAGACTAGCTATACTCAAGATGGGAAAAGAAGCAATTCTCACGTCAACCGAAATGACATATAAAGACAATAGCATCCAATACAAAAACTGAACTAGAACAATAAGGTGTTGGGTCTACCGATTCATTCATTTGTTTACCTTTTCTTTTTCTATAAAACCGGTAGTTATAAATATGAGAACAAAAGAAACTCACATTTGTCTAGAAGCATGTAATATGGAGATATTTATATCTTGTTTTCAACAACCATGAAAATTTTCAAGGAATTGTCTTATGTTAAGCACAATAATACCTGCTACATGATGGCATCACATAATGACGCAGAGAGACAAATAAGGCCTGTAATATTTTCAACTCATTTATTTGTTGTAATATGCTTATAAAAGAAATTGGTATGGTTATTTCCAAAAGAAAAGTTAAATGAATAAAACTATTTTATATAATACCAGTGTGTTCTGTGTTCATACATATTTCCATATGCCAATTTACATTCAAAAGTCTACATTCAACAACGTTTCTTAAATAGATCACAGCCAAGTCTTATCTAATTAGTAATTAATGAACTTACTGTAATACTCTTCATGGTCTAATTTGTTGGCTTCCATAGCTTCACGTAGCTTTTTCTGTGATGTTGGAGAAATGGCCTGTATATAGATAGCACCACAGATGAATAACAAGAAAAAAAGTCTAATGACAAACACTCTCGAATATGTGCTACATACCATTCTATTTGAAAGAAGCCTTTCTGGAGGATGATGCAAGTCGGAGTGACAACTCTCATCAACCTTTGTTACGACAGACTCATTGTGACGATCAACAACAGAGCCTGAACTGCAATTTGGAGTTGAACTCAAATTTGAATTCCAATGTGAACTGCAGTCTCTAGCTGGGCTGCCTATAATTTCAGCTTGAACATGATTGTGAACTGCAGCTTCATCGTTTCTTGGTTCCTTTACCTGGTTTGTGTCATCAATGGTGACATCTGGCACATGGACCTCGCTGTTACTGCTAGCCTTTTGAGACTTCATGCATGAAGAAGTGAGATTTTGAAGGTCACTGCATATTACAGGGGTCTGGTCCTCATTTGTAGAAGCTACTTGGAAGTTATTTATCTGATTCTTTTCTTTCACATAATATTCTTTTTCTTCTTCCAGCAAAGAAAAATGTGGAAAATGATCACAGGCCACTCCATCTCTATCTGTTAAATTCTTTCCACCTACATCTTGAATATCAAAACCATTCGCATAATCTTCATTCCCACACGATTCATTACTGTCAGCACAGAGTTGAGGCTCGTAAGTGAGCAAAGCTGGCGCCAGAGGTTCAAAACCATAGGCCTCAGTTGCCAACTCTTCTTCAGGAACCGCAGTTTGTGAAACATTGCCTTCAGCTACATCTAGCTCTTCAAAAGACTCTTCATTTGCAACATAGTTTTGAGGTGTGTAAGTAAATAATGATGGCACATAAATCTCTGTACTGCAGGCAACAGGCATAAACTGGTCAACAGGTATAACAGGCATACCAGATCCCAACAGTATATGTTCAGGTATGCAAGGCTCCATGCTGAATTTCCTAGTCTCCAAATCATAACCATCAGCCTCGTTGAGCCATTTGGAATAGACTACTGGCTCAATAAAATTCAAATGGGGTTCTGGACAAGTGACAACCAAAGCTTTACATTCTGAGGGAGATGGGTCAGGGAACTCAACTTTAATGGCAATGGGTGCAGGGGAGTATTCTTCTGTTCGAAAGATAAACTCAGATGACATTTCCTCAAAATTAGCAATAGATAAGGAATTTTGGGATGGCGCATAAATAATATTCTTTTTGCATTTTCTCTTGGTTTTCTTCTTTTTCATTATTCTGGATTTCCAACAGCTGAGGGGCTCCATGACATCATATTCATCCTCAGATTGTTGGCTAATACAATTTCTTTTCCCAAGGGAACAAGTTTCAGTCGTTTCCAAGCTCGTTTTAACATTCTTGGACCGTTTCCGTTTCTTTCCTTTGCATCTCTCCTTGATTTGCTTCAGTGTTATGTTTGCGAAGTTAAGATCACCTAACTCGCTTTCTTCAACAGCATTAATTTGGCTTTCAGACTCTGATGTTTCATCTTCACTTTTGATATTTTGTGCTTCCCCTGTGAGATTACAAGAGCTGTCAGCCCTGGGCCTATCACATTCAAGCGCTAAATCCACACACTCAAATCTGGGGAGAAGTTTTGGCTTTACTTCAAAAAGTTTTGCATCTTCATTTTCATATAGATCTATGACCGCCCTGAACTTAAGTGCAGGCCTTCCATGTCTGAGATTTAATACTTTTGTAACCACGCCTCCACAAAGGGCTTGAACAAAATGTGAATGAGCGCAACTCCGTAACTCCATAGATGCAATTATTTGAAGATCTTTTCTCTGCTGGATGGATACTTATCAGCATATAAATAAACTGCTTTCCTGCAATAAGAGAAAATCATGAGATTAGAGAAACTGCCATCACGGGAACTACCAAGGTGAATGACATGATGATAGTTAACAATGAATGTTGATGAACTACTTCCTTGGAAGCTAGTAATCCACAAACACAGAACTCAGCCAGTTCTTGAAATTTAAGGAAGACACTGTCGAATAAAGCAAAGAGGGCATCTATGAACCAGTTTCAATTTCTAGTTGTTCAATTATAAATTACTACTGCAAAAAGAACTCGAACTTTCTAATGGTATCATATCAAAATTTGATGAAGAGTGAAATTAGGTATACCATGAAACCAAAGTCAACTGCTGACTATAAACTGTTTCCTACCGCATGCTGATGAACTACTCCCTTGGAGGAGAATAATCCACAAACACTCCCTTGGAGGAGAATAATCCACAAACACTGAACTCAGACACAGTTCTCTACATGTAAGGAGGCCACACGGTCCGAATAAAGCAAAGTGGACAGCTATGAACCAGTTTCATGTCCAGTTGTTTAGATTTTAAAAACTAGTAGTTTTGAAAGGTATGATATAAAAATTGGATAAGCAAGAAATTCGGTACATCATGAAACCAAATACAACGCCTAACCATCTGCAGATGTTTCATCTGATATAAATCTCATTTTCACATATTTCGTTCATAATACCCTTCCAATGTCTACGGAACATGTATCAACTAGAAAGTTCATCAACCGGGGGATCCATATATATCTCGATTCTAAAGTTCCACATTTTAATGCCATCATTTTAGACTCTGATGTTGATAAGTTAAAAAAATACATTAATCAGTATCTTCCTCTTCCATTTGACCAGATTTGAAATGCTGAGCTTATAATCAAGGAAAGTAACACTTAGGCATAAAAGAATTAGCAGTAACCCTAGAACATCCAAAAATTGCACGAAATACATCAAATCTACATAATAATCTATTTTTTTCAGCATAAAGGTCAAGATCCATCAAATCCACAGAAACGGTCTTTGAATCCACTCGCTATCCAAGCATATCCAGATCTAAGAGAAGAAAAAGTGAACGAAAGAACACAACTCACCTGAGATTGAAGTTGAACACACAGCGGCTCAGATTTAGCGATAGAATAAGCAATCTTAGGCTGCAGTGAAGAGATTGAACCAAAGTGACATGCTGCGTTGATCTGTAAGGCGTAAGAGGATAGATTGGTACTGTTGTTATTGAAATATGAGCGCAACGAGGAACGCGCCAAAATGGATATTGGCGCGAATTGTGCCGCTGTTTATTAGATTAAAAAGTTAAAAGAAGCGAGGATTCCCTGTTTCGCTTCCTACGATACCTTATGAGCTCTGGCTTGATCTCAACCGTTTATTCCTCCACATCGATCAGCATCCGTAGATCTCAATGTTTGTTTTTTGGGCCCTTTGATAGCGAAATGGGCGGCCCAGTAGGCCCATAAAGCACAAACCCCAAGCCAATTTACAGACAAGACAAAAGACATATAAAACGCCTCGACATATCTACTGAATCCTCGTCTTGTCGTCCTCATTATTCACGAAAATGAAGGCATCTTTGAAGGGCAGGTACGACACTGGCAAAAGCACGGCGGCCGCCACCGTTGCTTTCAACGCCGGCGATGTTAAGCTCCGGGCTTCCATGACCGACGCCACCGTCGCTAATGGTCCCAGTTTGAATGGATTGGTTTTAGCTGTTGAGAAACCGGGCTCCTTCATCGTCGATTACAACGTTCCCAAAAATGTAAATTCTTTTCTCACTTTGATGCGTTCTTTTCATTTTGAATCTTGTGTTTGTTACTTTGACTTAGTTTTGTTGACTTTATGCTGAGTTTATGTCGCCAAACTGTTGGAATTAGCTCTTAGGGTTTTGTTGAGAAACATTGATTTCTATGGCCTCTGAACTTTCTAGTTTTTTCTGCTGAGAGAATTTGAGTTGCAAGAATTGAATCCACTTCAATTGATTTCGTAATTTGTGTGTGAGGTTTCTGATTTTTGTGAAATGAATTGAATTCTTGCAAGAATTAGGTTTCCAGACACACTGGATAGGGTTTTTTTTGGATGAAGGGCTTCAATTCAATTCATTTTACGTATGCAATGTGCAAATATTCCAAAATCGAATGATAAAAATCGAACTTGTACCAACATGATAAGTTTGACTAAGTATGATTTGTTGTTATGCAGGATTTTCGGTTTCAGTTTATGAACACCGTAAAAGTTGCTGATAAGCCCTTGAATTTGACATACATTCACAGCAGAGGGGACAATCGAACCATACTGGACGGTTCTCTTGTGTTGGATTCAAGCAACAAATTGTCAGCCAATTACTTGCTCGGTACAGAGAATTGCAAGCTGAAATACACTTATGTCCATGGAGGTTTGACCACTTTTGAACCTTGCTATGATTGGGCTAAGAACTCCTGGGATTTCGCTATCTCCCGAAAAGTTTATGCTGATGATGTGCTAAGGGCGACATATCAAACATCGAGCAAGAATTTGGGGTTAGAGTGGTCGAAAGGTTCGAAATTTAGTGGAAGCTTTAAGGTGAGTTTTGCATTGTTGGCTTAAGTTCTACTTGAATACGATGTTGAATTCGGTGCTTGTTTTTGGCTCAGATTGCTGCATCGGTTAACCTAGGCAAGGAGCAGAAAGTACCGAAATTGAGCGCAGAGAGTACTTGGAATTTTGAGGTGTGACCTGTTTCTGTTTTGTGCAATACTTCATTTGTTTATGATAATGAATTGGGGTGATATCTCCCATGATTTGGATAAAATTATTAGGCAACCATTGCCCATGCCATTCGGTTATTTTGAGGTTCGGTTTTTGTTTTTGTGTTCTGATGTTATACATAACTGAATGAGCTGATAACTGGCAAGTTGGAAGCTCCATTGAATCCTTTTCAAACTGTTTATTTGTTTTTTCAAAGCTTATTTTTGTCATTGTTGGGTTGTGTTGTCTCTTTGTATTCAGTTATGTAGAATTGTAAAATAGTGGTGATATTCTGCCTCTATTGAGGTGGGGGTATGATACGAATAGGAGTGAGCATTCAGTTCTTCTGAACCGAACCGAATCGAACCAAATTGCTTCAATACTATTCCTTCGATTGGAGTAGTTTCTACACTTAAGGGGAGCACTCGGTAAAACTTATAAAGAAATATTGGTAAATCGATTGAGACAATTTGGTTCGGTTTGGATCAGTTTTGGTGGAACCCAATGCTTAGCCATAGATCCGAATTTCAACAATATACGTTTTTAAAATCTCCCATGCATTGAATCCCCTCATTATTTAACCAAATTAATTCATCTTTTTTTGCATAAAATTCTTAAATTTTTTATTTAAACTAAAATTCAACTGAAATTTGTCTAAATTTGAACAAGAGGTCAATTTTTTAATACGTTGAAGCTTTAAACCAGCTGTGGTAATGCGTACAAACTGTGATTACTTAAAACAAATTTGAATTTTGTGAGTTACTTCATGTGTTTCTCAATTTGCTTCCAAAGGTTCTGCCGTTACTCTTCATCATTGAATTAAAGTGAATGACAAATGATCAGATTATAATTATTTGTTAAAAATAAAATCACCCCCAAATTCACCTCTTCTGGTGGGAAGTCTTGGCTTTGAAACCCAACCTCTTCAAAGATTTACTTATTCAAAAAAAACATTGTATACACTACAATTGATTTTTTGATGATTGACCACATAATATGTACGAGGGCCATGCTAAATGCATCAACATCTCTCATAAAAAGCATGTCACTTTTAACTTTCAAAGTTTCAACTACCTCCTTGAACATAATAAAAGTGTATCAGTTTTCCCCCTCAACGTCATGTGTCAGTAACTAGTTAGTTAGACTTTTCAATTATTCTATTTTTTAAATTTTTTCCTTCAGTCAAAACATGATACGTAGCGATAAGGAGATAAACTGGTTTATTTTTGTCAAGTTTAAGAGACTAGTTACGTGGCTTTTCTTTTCAAAATTAAGAGACAAATGATATATTTGACTTTATTAAAATCGTATTAGGTTGTCAATAGGTATCAAACTTTTAACTAATTTAATGCCGGTTATTTAACTTACACTACAGTTACTTATCGATCCAGCTATGTCTGCCTAGACTATCCAAAGACTTGTTTTTCAAGATATATTCATAATATAAATGATCAACTTTTTTAATCCATGAAAGTTAATTGGAAAATTTTAGGAAGGATCGGGTCAAAAAAGTTTCTTCCATTGAGATTATAACATGTATTTTACACCTCTCACCTCCATATGTTAATAACTCAACGGAATGTAAAAAAATTTTGGGGCCATGTTAAAAATTCAAGTTAATTTACTAGAAAACTTCTTATACATTGAAGTATTTTCACTGTAACTAAAAAGTATCTTATGAGACTCAAAAATTTATAAACAATATACTTCAAGCTGCAAAAAATAAGATCGAGATGCGATTATAAATGATTATGTTTTTAATAAACCTTTATATTATGTCAAGATTAACTCTCATTTAGCACACATAACTCTCATTTAGCACACTTCGTATATCCATTTACCTCTCATAATTATATTGCCTACACCTCTCAATGTGTATGTTGTGGGGTGTTTTACAATCCCATTTCAACTTCAGACAATATATGATCGAGTCCAAATAGTGTTGGAACTTATATTTCCGTCATCAACACATCAATCGAATTTTCCATGGTCTGAATTTTTAGATTGCAACTCCACACTAGTCAATAGCATCTTACGAGTAAGAAAACGAATATGTAAATTCGAGTAACTTTAACTCAGCCGTCATATACTACTTAATCAATAATTTACTAATAAAAAATATATATAAGAAGGAACATGTTACTATGTCATCAGATACTACTTAATCAATAATTTATTAATAAAAAATATATATAAAAAGGAACATGCTACACCGAGAGAGAAAGAAATGCAAATTATTGAAATGACGCAGATGAAGTTTAAAATATTACTTATAGCAAATAAAAACTTCCACTTGTCCCGTGGAGGATAGGTGAATGCACTTTATACCCTTTTTTGGCCTATTTTATTTGGGCATGACGAACTAATTTTTAGTTATAAAATGATAAAATATTTGGGATCATTTAGAATTTAACATTTCTAACCTTGATTTACCACAAAAAGAAAAAAATGAAAATAGGTTGGATAAAAAAAAGAAAAACATTTCTTTCGTTTTTCCTTTTTCATAGTTATAGCATATTTGCATCTATCAATTAATATAAAGAATGGGCACTAATTACTAAATTAACTAAGCATAAGATCCGTTATAGAAAATTAAAAGCTAACGTGTGAACACGCAATTACTCAGGAAAATACAATCCGATGAAAGCGACCACAGGGGATCACTTCCTTAACTTATACATTAATCAGTAGATATGCTTAGTCTGACCGAGAATTTTCAAAGATTTTGTCCTAAATTAAATCTCTTGCCCTAACATCACATTTCCAAAACAAGACCCAAGTCAAAAACCTCGTAAAGAAATCACCTTTCTTTTGTCCGATCCAAAAGCCATTTCCCCCTTTCCCTCAATTCCATCAAAATGATTCAGATCCAAATCAAAAACCTGCAAACTCCACTGCTCTTTATGGAAATGAAATAGCAAGCTTCAACTCAAGCTCCTTCAATGGCGATTTCCCCCAAAGGCAAGTCCTTTTTCCTCTTTTTTCTATACATTTCAGCTGCAATAAACTGTTCTTGTTCTTTATCACCTGAGATTGAATTGAACCCGGAACCCAAATCTAACTCACAAGAGGTTTTATTGCATAAGCTTGAAGAGTTAGTGAAGAACTTAAGTGAAGTTGTTGCTAAACTAGAGACAAAATTGTCGGATTCGGTTTGTTCAGATAATAGAGAAGAGGATAAAAGTAGGGTTAAGAAGTTGAATTTCGATAGCAGAAGATCGGTTGTTAAAGCCAGAGAGGAGAAAATTGAAGGGGGGATTAATCAAGATGGAGATAATAGAGGACGAACTATTTCTGTTACAAAATACAGTCCTTTTTGGTCAGAGAGGTTTCAATTTGTTTCTGCTGTGAAATTAGATTCCGATGCAACATGTATTAATGTCTTGCCCTTTCGGGATTTTGAGGGTCTTAGCAAGTACATTGCTGTTGGGGATAATCGGGGGCGAGTTCATGTTTTATCCCGAAATGGAGATGTTTTGACTCAGTATTATACTGTCTGTGATTCGCCTGTTACTTCAATGGTTTCTTATCTTTCGGCTTATAAGAATGAAACCATTGTAGTTACGGGTCACGAGAATGGTGTACTTTTAGTGCACAAAGTTTTTGATAGGCCCAATGGGGAGGAATGGGGTATGTTAACTATGGAAAGTATTGGTGAGTTTATACCTAGTAATGAAATTGAGGATGAGGGTGTCGCTATAACGACTTTAGAAGTACACCATGTGGGAAGATCGAGGTATATTTTGTCTTCCAATTTGGCGGGGAAAATTAGGGTTTTCCTTGAAAATGGTACAATCTATGGCTCGGCTACTCCAAAAAGTAGGCCTATTGCATTTTTGAAGCAACGGCTTTTGTTTCTGAGCGAGAGTGGCGCGGGGTCTTTGGATTTAAAGAACATGAAAGTCAAGGAAACTGAATGTGAAGGGCTAAACCACTCCCTTGTTAGGGACTATGCTTTTGATGCTACAGAACGGTCCAAAGCTTACGGGTTTACTTCAGAAGGCGATTTGGTTCACGTGTTGTTGTTAGGAGATGTAATGAACTTCAAATGTAGAGTAAGGTCGAAGAGAAAGCTCGATTTGGAGGAGCCTCTAGCGCTCCAAGCCATTAAGGGCTATCTGCTTTTGATCAATGAAGATAAAGTTTTCGCCTTGAATGTCTCGAGCCCACATTATGTTAGAGTTGGTGGACCGAGATTGTTGTTCTCCACCGGTTTAGATGAGATCCGGTCGGCCTTTCTCAATTACCAAACGATGGATTCAATGACCGAGAAGAAAAGGGTAATACCGTCAATCGCCAGTGACCGGGAAAAACTTGTGGTTCTCGGGTTAGGATACGGGTATGTGGCAATGTACCGGTCTAATCTCCCAGTTTACAAAGGGGACTTCAATACAATGTTGTGGACTAGCCCGGTCTTGTTCTTTGTACTCTTTCTTTTCGGGGCTTGGCAATTTTTTGCTAAGAAGAAAGAAGCGCTTACATCATGGGGCCCTGATGATCCGTTTAGTTCAACATCTAGTCCAACTAGAGCTCCATTAGGGTCAAGCTCTAGGGACCGAGCATTTCCGGGTTCTTCCTCTAGAAGGGATGATATGATGGATTTAAGGGCAGGTGGACTGAGAGATAGTTCTAGAAGATACGGGTCTCCTACTAGATATCCAGGGGGCGCAACCGGGTCTTTCAGGCCGGGTTCTGATGAAGGGAATTCTAGGCTGACTGGTGGTGATACTGGCTATAGAACAGCATCGGAGATCAAATATAGAGGTTCGGGGTTGGGTATGGAATCTTCGGGTTTTGGGAAAAGAAGGGATTCTATGTTTGGTAACAGTCAAGTTATGGATGATAGCAGTTGAGTCCTTGAAAATTTTGAGTTCAGGTACTTTGGATTCTTCTCTGTTTTTTTTTCTGTTGTACTAGGGAATCTTATGAACCATCATTGTTGTAACTTGAGTTTTTTTCAAAGAACAATGATGGAGAGAAGGAATTTTATTACAAATTGTGTTATGCAATTGCTGACAGGAATGGCTTGTTAATTTGCTCAGCCAAATACGTTTTGTTTCACGTATAAGATTCGACTTGTTTGGATGACGGACCGTAAGTTCTTAAGTTCCAGCTTGTGTTATCTTTTGTAGGGAAAAAATGTGATTAGTACACTGCATTATGATTTTTTTAGGTTATACATTAAAAGGGTGAGATTTTGGATATGTTGCCCTTTCAATTTTCTGAAAATTATGTGAGAGCGCAAGAAGTTTTGGATTGCGGAAAGCAATCTAATAGACTCCTAATGTGCTCTTACGAGTTATTTTGACCCTTGATTAGCGCACTTTTATGAGTCCACTACGAACCTTTCAAACCAATCAAATGAACTCCAAAATCATTTAAAGCTTGTGGAAAATGATATTGTTTGTTTTTTCTCAATAGAACTAAAGGGTTTAAATTTTTTGCGTGTACTTTTGATAGAGTATAGATGTCTAATTATGTAATTATGTTTTGAGATTAAATGGGGGTAATTTGGTGTATTACTTGGTTAATATTTGAACTCCTATAAGTAGCCAAATGATAAGTTACATAAACCTTTTCTTTTTCCTAACGAGTTACCTATAAGCCAAAAGAAAAGCCATGAGAATACCAAATCTCATTTGTTTACAAATTAAAACCTCTTTATACTCGATTGCTACAAGAAACACCCCCTTAAATCCATATACCAAGAGTTTCATCCATTTAAGTTATTTTCTTCTACTTATTCGTCATTTCCTCTTTGTATGCATCTCTTGATATTAATTTTATTACGAACGTTTAGCATCACACAAACGTTTTCTTAGTGCTGAAATCAAAGCTTATTATTGATGAATACCACGAAATTAGTCAATTGAAATATGTACCACATTACCCAAAAAGACATAATTGAGTAAAAAACATTACAAATGAATTTAAAATCAAATCTCAATCGCATGAGATTAACTCTAATGAGAGGTTACCATTTACTAATTGTGAAATGACTCAACCACCGAGAAATTTGTAGCATATGAACATGTTTTAAAACAAAACCATTTGTAACTATTGCAGAAACTGCATGAACTAAAACTAGTCGAATGTTCAAAAGACTTGCTCAGAATACAAATTGCTTCAAGTTATTTGACCAAGTAAAAACTGATTTTTTCAACTATTCAAGAAAAAGAACATTTGACACAAAAAAATTGCAGCTTTACGCAATCATGCACCAATGGAAAGCCGCCGCCTTTCCATCTTTTGTGCAGTTCATTCCAATCTTCAGACTCGGGCAAAAAGCAATTTACACTAGACCGGGATTGACAAGCCTTTTTTTTGCCATGCCATCCAATATGCCAGTCAAGGATTGACACAAGCTCACAATCTGCATAGTGCCAAACGATACCAAGTAATTACAAAAGTGAACTCACGCCATTCATAGTCTAGCAATTACAAGCCCTGAAGCCCAGTTTTTTTATAAAGGTTGGAAAACTACAAAAGATAATTAGTAATTACCTGTTGATCCCATTGTTGTAGCTCTTCAATATCGTCCTCAAAATGAATAACAGCTTCCACCTGATGATGGGTACACAAACTTCAGATAGATGATCACCAACACACGGGATTTTATACAAAGAGCAGGGCTTTTTGCACCCTGATCTCATCCAACAGTTGACTATTGATTATCACTTAATTAATCATTTACTTTATCAATTATTAACGGCTCAATCAAAGCAGAGTGCAAAAAGCCCGGCTATCAATATAGTTTCCCCCAACACAGACAGAATCCGATCACCAAAAGTAGATATAAAGCCTACAGACCTAATCTCAAACTCCATTTTCGCATTTCACAATTCCTAGGGAAATCTATAAATGAAACATCTTTTTAAGTTGCAAAACAAAGCTAACAGAGACCTATGCATACCCCCCGCCCTTTACCTCTTGAAGTCTCTATCTAATTCCATGTCCCTATTTGTGTAAATTTAATTTTTTTATCAGTTCAGGACATTAAGCTTCTAACAGCTGAGCTTTGTAGTTTCATTATGAAGCATATAGACATCATTCAAAATACTAGAGGATAAACTTTACAATCCAGTCCACAATGGATGATAACAAGCATTTCTGACAAGGAAAAAAATCAACTCATTTTATCAACATAACACTATTGCTGACAGTGAAATAATGTCTTAGCAGTACATACCTGATCAATAGAACCCCTCATTCTATCCTCATAAATCATTCTTGATGCTATCTTTTCTGCCCGCAAGCACAAGCCCGTGCATGTTTAAGTTTCGAGAATCGACTATCGAGATGAATGAACGTATGCAAAATACAAGAGTGACAGTGGAACATCATATCAAGGACAACACGAAATATTTTTCGCTCAACCAATTCCTCAATAGATTTATATCGACCAGAGCATAGAGAAGCATAAACAAAACATGCAAAATCACGATTCAAACTGATACAGCAGATGAGGATAAGTAATCAGTAGCACAGGAAAGGTGAAAAGCCAAAAGATAAGAGGAACACCGAACACATTGATTCCAGTCATCAGGTTTAAACTCGACAGAGAAATGCAATATCATTTAACATCAGTAGCAAAGTATAGAGAAATCCATTCAAAGTTATTTGAACAAGAAATGCAAGGACATCGGGGAACATAGCTGTACCTTATGTGGAGGAATACCAGCAAGGTGCCCAACTCCTCAAAGCTGCAGAAAAGATAAAATTGTGAAAAAGTATGATACCCATAACTTAGTTCAAAGCTGCAGAAAAGATAAAATTGTGAAAAAGTATGATGCCCATAACTTAGTACACCGTTGAATGCAAAGAAATTCATAAAAAAAATCTTCAATGATCAACCTTATATTTGTGTAAAGTTTGCTTGCACTTAAGAGATTGTGCTCAATCATGGCACGATCCAAAACAGTAAAGTTGTCTGGAAGAAGTGCTTTCTGTTCATGCACCAAAGAAAGGGAATATCAACGGAAGGATTGCTGAATGAATCAGAGATCCCAAAGGAAACAAAATATTAGCATTTTACCTGGTGTGCTTTGAGCTCTTCAGCAAATGCATCAATCTCTGGTTTTCTCAAAATTCTCTCCAAATACACCTGATAAGTTTTGAATAAATTTTCTGTTACTAAAAATGGAATATAAGTGAAAAAACATATAAAAACATGTCAGTGCAAAAGTGTATTGAGACTTGAGAGTGAGAGTGATAAAGCACCTTCTGCAGTATAGGGTAAATTTTTTGCTCCGAGCAACGTTCATCCTAGACCACAACACTACAGCATTAATATCATATGTAGAATTAGAATGAAGAAAACTAATTCGAGAGATCAATTTACAACTTACCTTGTGCAAGGTAGCAAGAACACGAGAGCGTTGCGGACCTGCAGCTGCCAAGATTGTGCATGTCACAGCAGCAGAGGGTGCTTGTTCTAGTGCTTCCTCATCAATGGTTCTTCAATACATACATTAAAAAAAAGATAAACAACTTAGGCCAAATTTACCATAAGAAAATGATTTTATTTATTAAGAAAAACTATCAGGAGTGGAATTTCTAACCTAAAGCTGAGGCAACAATAGATTCTCATGAGAAAAAGACGAGAAATATAAAACTGATGTGAACTTTTAAGAACACGTGAGAATAATAAAATGAATTGTAGTATGTACTACAAATAATGAAAAATTACTGTTTGATATAGGTCAACAGTGACTTGAATCTAAAATATGTTCCACCTCAAAGCCACAGTGAGGCGAGGACCAACAAATATAGCAGACACATAGAGGTTGTGCAGAGCAGTATAGAAAAACTTAAAGCACCTTAAAGCCACAGTCTAGCAAGGCCAAACCATTCTATGAGACACAAACAGGCCAGGAAAAAATGAAAATACTTTATGCAAAGCTGCTAAAAAATGCTAAGTCTCTTGTACTTCATGTTCTAGCAAAATTTAAAAACGATTAACAAGAAGAAACTAGAAAATAGACATTTTACATACTCATCTCCTATTTGCCTCTTCTCAATTTGAGATATATCATAATAACGGAGAGCAGCTTCTAAAAACTTCCTCTTTAAGTCCAAAATCCTTGCATAACAAACCTGACAAGAAAATGGAATAAAGTATAAGCAAATTAAAGTTCATTCGCTCCCAGCAGACCTACACTAACTTTGAATAATATGGAATGATGCAAACCTTGTATTGTAAGTTCAATACTTCCTGCTGGCTGTTACTAACTAGAAATGAAGCCTTATTGATAAAAGCCTCTGCGTTAACTGCATCATCATCCTGCAAAACTGGAAAATGAGAAAGCACCAACAAGAGAGATTCACTGCATCCTGAAGTCTGGAATCTAAATCACCAATCCCAGAAAAAACATCACATAATATCAAAAGTCGTGATACAATATTAATTCTAGTGGAAAAATTAACGAGATTTGTGTCAGAAAAGATTCTAAAGAGCAAGACACTATCCGGTGAATCGGTTGAAACTCAAAGCACAAGGTTGAAAGGTTAGTACATGATGAGTCCGCACACTATACATACAGTCGTTAGAACCAGGCAAAAATATCCATATTGATGCTGATTAATATCATGCTAAAGGACAAAAGGGACATGAAAATGAAGTTTGCTTTACTTCTGCATCACAATTCACAAATATATTGGCTTGATATACGCCTTTGATGGGTATAAAACACATGTACCTAAAGCTGCTTTTAGATCCACCTTAACATATTTTATTCCAGTCATCTAGCTATTTCTATAGTATCGTAGTATTCTGTATTCAAAATCAGGATGTGAAAATATATGGGCGATTTAGGTGAGGGAAAACCGAAGTTTCACTCATTAATCAACTAGTGAAGTAGGTTAACATTGAGCGCCACAGTACCTCTAGATACAAGCGAGCAATTTGGACACACTTTGACAGCCTGAATGTATCGTCAATGACCCTGGAAATGAAACAGGGAAATACATGAGTACATCCTCAAACAATGACAGTAACAAAAGAACAATTCACTTCCATGACTAAATACACACAAGGATCTTACTCTCAGACCTCATTCCAGAGTCCAGATCAATGCCGCTAAGCATCTGAGCTGCTTTAGACCACTGTTGTTCAGACTCGTATAGCTCAGCAAGTTTCTCTCTAATAATCAAAACCTGCAGTTTATAGACCAAACAATAATTATATTCAAATTAAATTCAAAATTTTTAAAATACGATTTGACACTCATCAAATGTTCTCAAATGCAACTACAGTAATTCGAAGCCGACATAAATTAACTAGAATAAGAAAAAGCGGTGAAATGTTAAACATATTATGTCAATAACAGCGATAATAAACCAAACGCATCAATTCAGACTGATTTTGAGCACAAGGCCCCAATATATAGAGAAAACATAGGCATTAGTCATTAATACACATAGCGAATTGATGTTTCCAAACTAACCTGTTCCTCGAAGGAAACGAGACAAACGACCCGAGGCTGAATCTGAGCAAGCGTATAATGAGCAATTTCCTTTTGAGTCTCCGGCTGCAGTCTACCTAACTCCTGAGCAAAAGTCTGCAACAGCTGCCGAGACACCACTAACGGCACATCGTCTGATAACACTGCAAACCGTTGCAGTACCAGCCATTAATTCCAACAACAAACTAATCAAATAAAGAGAGCTCAGATTGAGACAAGAGAGAATACCGTGATCCATAAACTTCTTAGCCTGCGAGATGTCATTTGATGAAATCACAGAAGCGAGAATGAGCTTGTACTGTTCAATCTTTTGCCTCTGGTCGACGATTGCAGAAGCGCTAGCGAATGCACTTTCCATGATCGAGCTATATCCTACTCCTCCACCTTTCCGATTCCCCGTTCAATTCCACGAATCCCTAAACCCTTTGCCTTTAGATAATTGCGGTGCCGAAGAATTCTTGGCTTTCTTCTATATCGGCGCGGTTTCTGTAGTTGCGGTACGGTGATATTACATAACCCAAACTTTGCACAAATAATACTCCCTCTATTCATTTATTTAAGTCGTATAAACCATTTTTTCTTATTTATTTATATAAATCATTTTTCTTTTCAAGACAACTTTTTCACAATTATTTCTAACTTATCTTTATTTAGGACATTTCCAACCCAACTTCATTTCCTATGGGAATAAAGTTATTTTTCTACAGCCCCGCCTCAAATCTTACCTTCAAATTATGAAGTATGAATAGTGTTACTTCAAATTTGAAGTAATACTATTCATCCCTTCAAATATAAAATATTATTATCTTTATTATTTTTATATTTCTTTATACTTTTTATATTGTTTGATTGGATAGAATGAGTAAAATAATAATGTAAAGATAGGTGAGAGAAGATAAAATAATAATACTTTATTTTGAAGTAGAATTTGGAGTAGGATTTGAAGTAATGATTGGAGAAGGGAACACTGTAGCAACTCTAAATTATACAGTAAAATGAGATTTGAAGTAAAAATTAGTTGGGTAGAGTTGGAGATGTCCTTACTCCTCACCAATCTTCAAGATGATTAAAACAACCCAATTTTGTTATGAAGATACATGACCAGATTTGATATTTTGTATGCATAATTAATTACTCCTAAATTATTGTGCAAATAGCTTATGCGACTCACATAAAGGAACGGAGAGAGCACTGAACTTTGAAAATGTGTTGACTTTTGATTAACTTTTTAAAGATGTCATTTTTCTATCACCAACAAAAAAATTTGACACGTGTCATTTAGGTGACAAACTGATGTATTTTTCATAGTTTGAGGGAATAAACGGGTTCTTTTAGACAAGTTGAAGAGATTAAGAGGATTTAGTCAAAGTTGAAGGGAGCAATGAGATACTTGTGCTAAGTTCAAGCAGTTTATGATGTATTTGACGCGTAAATAGCCTTCATTTGGCTAATCATAATTCCACTATGAAGTCATCTTATAAAAGGAATGGTCCTAAAATTCATTTGGTTAAGGTTATGACAATTTAGCTGTCTATCAGTTAATTTTGCTTTTTCGATATTATATTATTATTTACGCTCTTGTTTCCATTGTCATAATCTTAACAGAATGAATTTTAGGTAATGATAGGTTTCCCTACAGTGAAATAAAAAGTAATGATAATACAATAGCAGCAAACGAACATTAGAAGTTGAAAGACAAAAAAACCTTACTATTAGTTTACTATACGACGTAAACTGGAATATTACATTACTATTTTACACGAACTTTGTTTTTATGAAATATTCTACAGAAACTTAAGTATACCTAAATTACGAAATAAATGCTAAACAAATTATGAATTAGCTTACAATAACATAACAAATTTCAACACATACATATTTTATTTCTAGATCTAGATATAATACCTAAACTAAAATTAAAAAGCAAAGTTAAATATGAACAAAAAATCATTAACTCCGCCTGCAAATTATGCAGTAATATTATAAATTTACTAATTCCAAGAATATATAGTTTAATTTTCTTAAACTGGCTGCAATTAACTCCGTAAAGGATAAGTCTACTCATCTGCGACTCCATTGTCTCACATCCATTCAATCATGGTTCTAGAACCTAAGCCTTTTGGAGGTTTCTTTTTATCTATCACACCATCTATGTCATGTTGAATAGACAGTCTTGGTGTCATATTGCTCTTATACTCTGAGCTTTGATTGTTTATGATTAATGATTCTAGGCAATTCACATAAGCATGCACTACGCAGCTTCTGACTGAGAAACAAATAAAAGTCAATCATTTTTTAGTTAAATAATAGTTTTTTGTTCCAACAGATGCAAACACTACTTTTCAAATCTATTTAGCTAACCTTTAAGAGATTGAAGACAGTTGAGGCTGTACTACTCTTCTATAAACATGCAGTTTTGGCAGGATGAGATACAGAGAAAACAAAGAACTAATTTATGTCGCTATATTAAAAGGAATCGATTCCTAAATACTGAATTAGAAGAGGAAAATTTTAGTGAAATATTAAAGAAGAGGGAGAAAGAATTGGAGAGTGTGGGAGATAAAAGAAGAGAAAGAAAAGATCAAATATAGAAAGAGGATGTGAGAATGAAATACCAAAAACGAATGCTCATCTTGAAAGTACTACAACAACATGTTTTTTTACTATCAAATAGGAAATTAATGAGTGATTAGTGAGTATAAGAGTCATTAAATAGTTCTCCAATAATGAGAGAACTTCGTGAAATTGGTCAGACTATTCGTCCATTTTGGTCAAATTGGGTCAAAACATTATAGAAGAAGTCTTAATATATTTATTATAACTCTGATTTTCTCTCTATAGAGAATTATAGAAGTGAAATAAAAAAGTAATGATAATACAATAGTAGTAAACGAACATCAAATACTGAAAGATAAAAATACCTTAGTTTTAGTTTACTATACGACATGAACTTCAATATTATTTTATTATTTTATGCGAACTTAGCTTTTATGAAATATTCTACAGGAACTTCGATATACCTAAATCATATCAGTTTCCTATAGAAATTCAAGAGATCACTACAAAACAAAAAACTTCATTAGAACTCCAGTTCACATTTAATCATGGATTTCCTGCAATGAAAAATTGAAACGAGTTAAAGCCTTTTTTTATAAAGAAATCAATAGTTATTTAAAAGGTATTCAGTTACTATTACCTCGAGGTACTACAACTTAGAAATCTTTATGTTCCTTAAAATACGGCCAAAACCGTCATCACCCCATCTTTTTCCATAGGAATTCTGAATTTCCTAATACTTTTGGTTTCCAAATTCTCCATATCCGACTACAACAACTGCATGTAGATGAAGTTTGCCTTCGTGCTTTGCAACCCCTTGACAAATTTTCTAAGCCATTATAACAAAATTATTACAAATATTATAACATTTGGAAACAAATAGTAAACTTAAATTAATAACTTTTACCTTTGGCTTCAACATTGAAAAGTTTAAATCTGTATCGAAAACAATTGTTGCAGGGCCTATTCCCTTATTAAGAAACCTCATCACTAGGTCTTCGTTAACTGCTTTTGATATTTCCTCAGCATTACCAATTGTTACTCTTTTTTCAGGGATATGCTATTAAAACAAAAGAAATATAAGTATGTGAGTAAATATAACTTCCAAAAATAAACTATTTAAACTAAGAGACAAAATGACATAATTCAAATCACTTTGGCCACATTAACACGTTATTACGTTTTGCAAGTTATGATTACATTTTTCAAGAAAATGAATTCTTTTCACCAATTTATTGAAATGTTAAAGTTCAAAGTTAGTAAAGTTGAGACAATTACATCTAGGTATTGAATCTCAATGGTGTAATTGAATTCTCTCAAATTCACCTTTTTCAAATAACAGGTAAAGTAAATCGAGGAAATGTGATTTTATCTTATACCGTTGGTTTTTGCTCTCCATGATACCCATAAAAATCATATGTTTAGTTCTTAGGCAACCCTTTATCCACGATGAGCTTTGTAACCTTCTTAAAGTGAGCTACAAAATCTTTTGCGCTGTTCACATAATCCAATAAGAATTGCGGTGGTAAATCTTCTTGTTCAGCTCTAGGCTTCCCATGATTGTAATGACCCTCAAATGCCTCAGCACAAGCCACACACCAATATATTTCTACAAAATATATATGAACAACAAATAACAATCAAAATGAAATGAATATTAACTAAAGACACCTTCACACACCAACATATTTCTATAAAATATGAAAGACAAATAACAATCAAAATGAAATGAATGTTAACCAAAGGCGCCTTAGGATTATCCTTATAAGGTCGCATATTTTATCTTTCTAACAATATCCTCTAGTGTTTAATTTTTTACCTCTTTTAATATTTTTTATCTTTAAAGTGATGCATTGCTTGTACATATTCATTAAAAAAATAAAAACTGATATGTCAGAAGAAATTTTTTCAATTAAAACAACAAAATATTTTACACTTACATGTACATCTTCCCAGTGACAGATCCTGCCCGATACTTGGAGGGGACACATTTTAAAGGCAAGATCAAAAGGCCATTATAACTTAGGAAAAAGGCTTAAAAATACTTAAAAAACGGAAGAGTGGGGGCTTGAACTTTAGTTATCGTCCATGCATCTGCCGATATTGCTTTACCTTTTCTTTTTCATTGTAGCTTTTAAAGAAACCACTTGAATACAAAATAGCAGATCAATTTCAGGCACTGTTTGGAAATTCAACAAATTTGATCATGGACTCCTTGCAATGAAAAATTGAAATGAGTTAGAAAAACATTTTATAAATAAATAAATAGCTATTTAAAAGGTTTATATTTACTCTCACTTTGAGGTACCATAACCTAAAAAGCTTTATATTCCTCGAGATACAGCCATAACCCATATTGCTCCAAGTTGTCCTGTAGGAGTTGCAATTTCCCAAAACTTTTGGCCGCCATATTGACCATATCCGACTACAACAACGACATGGAGATTAGGTTCCTCTTTGAGCTGTCTAATAATCCCTTGGTATATTCCCTGTATCATTATAACTCAATTATCATTATTTATTTCATAAATATTGCAGTATATGAAATTATTAACGTACATTGATATCATACCCCATTTCTCATAAGTGCAAAGTTCAAATCCGTGTCTAACATTGCCACTACTGAACCTCTCCCCATGTTCATAACCCTCAAAACCTCAGCTTTAGTAACTTGTGTGACTTTTATGGCATCGTCTATTTTTACCTTTTTTCCAATTATGACTTGCTATTAAAACACAAGACAGAATTATGGCAAACGAGCAAGAAATTTGGAGCATATTTCAATCAGGGACGGCGGGAGGGGGGGGCCGGCGGGAGCCGTTGTCCCCCCCAACCGTTGGCGACTTTGGTAAGTTCGGTATTTTGTCCCCCCCGAAATCTGGCCGGAAATTGCAGAGATAGGGGAAAAGAGAAACCTAGCCGCGTGGAATTTGATTTTGATGTTGTTTTAATGTGCAATTTCCATTTGTTAGTTGTTTGGATTGAATTTATATATTGGTCGGAATTTTTGGTCGGAATTTTTCGCCGGCGGTTGACAGTGGTCGGCCGGACTGTCCCCCCCGAACTCCAATCCTGGCTCCG
>CAOJBJ010505945.1:0-14346 GCA_948291685.1 Euphorbia celastroides | reverse complement strand
TAAAAAATAATAACAAGACAATTGCATACATATTTCATAAAAAAACTTTTAAATAAGTTTGATCATGAATAGCTGAATGTGAAGTCCAACAACCCAACCAAAATTTGACCGTTCCTAAATTCTAAGTCAGAAAGTGAGAGCTGATAATGATTTTTAATAATTCGATTTCTTTTGCGAATTTTATTGTTCAACATTAGACGTTTGAAATGATAAAAGATTTGGTCAGAATTAAGGAATTGAAAACATGGAACCGCTGTTGGCCTCAGCATAAGGTTTCTTACTGTTGGCCTCCACTGTTGCACTTAACGAATCCTTCACTTACATTCACATTTTTTTACTTTGTTTAATTTGTATTAGTCTCATAAACTGTTAACATTTTAGAATTTTTGGATACGTATTGTTTAATGCGCATCTAATAGAATGATTTTGGTATTTTAAATTCTATATTCTTGTAATTTTACGTGCATTTTACAGATATGTATTACATATGTAATAGGACATATAAAAGGTATGTAGCAGTTTGAAAAAGAATTTAAAAAATATGTATTTAGATAAATTTAGTTTTGAATATAAAAATATAACGAACAAAATATCTTAAAATGACATATAAAAAACAGTTTTAAGAGACAAATGCAAAATAAAACAAAGGGAAACAGAAGAAAAATGAGTTACATGATTTTGTTTTATAATTAGATTTAGGTGGGGAGAAGAATGTACACGGTGAAATTTGTTCGCAGCATTGGTTGCCCTATATTATGCTCGTTTAGTTTCATCCAAATCAATTATAAAATTTAATACATTTACATCAGCCGCTCATTATTTTAATAAAATTATTTTTTTTTTGTTATGAGAAAAGGAGCCCTGAAGGGCTAAACAACGACAAAACGGGGGAAAGAATTAATAAAATTAAATTAATAAACGTATTACTGGATCAAGAACCAATTGTTTATGTTAATCGGTGTGACTAAAATAATATTTTTTTTAATTATGATAATGATTGTAGGGGTTAGTAGAGTGCAAAATTTATGCATGAATGAAATTATGTTACTTAGCTAAATGAACATCAAATGTGGAAGACAAGTCATAGTTGTTGAATCATCGAGGTACGAGGGACCTCTTAAACTCAAAAATGTAAGTTGGTATGTAATATATAATTATAAAATTTATATTATTTCTTATACTATTCCGTACATAGAATTTTTATGTGTTTGAAGTGGATATAATACAGATTTACAATACCATATGTTGAAATTTAATTCAAGCGGAGTTATGAATATCTAAACCCTTGACCTATATTTTAAAGGTTCTCATACTGTATTATGGACTTATTTTTAATAGCTAACACTTAATTATAATATTTTTGTTATTTCTAATAAAAACCATGGAGAGGTAAAGCTAGTGGAAAATCACAAAATTATTCTTCTCCTACCAAAAAAGCGAGTACAAAATAAAGTCATAACAATCTTATACCAAAAAGTTAGCATCTTTCTTTTATTTTTACTTGTGGATCAAATGATTAATGTTGTTTTAACTTTTAATTTAGCATTCAACGGACAAATGTTATAGGATTATTCTGTGACGCAATAAACTATAAGTGAAAGGTAAAAATATTCTTTATAATCATGATTGAGTCTATTATACCATTTAGAGCTTAATAAATATAGGATACTTCGATAAATGAATGTCCATATAAATATATATAAAATTATAAGATTATAATAAATAAGAGAATAATGTAAAACACACTGAGAATAAGTTGAGACTTGAGAATGTGTTAATTAAATTAGTATGAACATCAGTGACTGAAACCTGTGACTAATATGGTTAGAAAATTTGGAGCTGTAAGAAAAATAATAAAATTATACAAGATGATTAGACTCAAATCATGTAGAAATAAAGTATATTAATATGCACATATAAAATTGTATAAAGTTGAGTGGATAGTGGACACCACCCTTTATATTGACTTGAAAGCCATCTTTGGTCACACCACTTACGTGTTAAATCTTTATTCAAAATACATGTCATACCTATTTCTCGAAATTGTCTTGCCTTTATAAATTTTATTTTATTTAATTTCATAGTTTCTCATTTGAGTCGATTAAAATTTTCTCTTCTTTAAATGAAACAAACATATAGTATTGTAGAAAGGTATATATTATAATTAAATTAAATGGGAGATTAACCCGAAAAAATTGATAAATAAAGCTACTTAAGTATACAAGGATATAGTTACTATTACGGAGAACAAGAATACAAAACAATTACTAACCAGAAGGCAAGCCCTTATTTTATAATAATTTTCTGTGGTTTATTGAAATATGATATATCGTATTATAATATGTTTGTTTAAAAGTTTTTATTTGAATAAATTTCATAGCAGAGTATTTTAATTAAAAAATACTTTAATTCGAAAAGGAATGATAGAATACCCTCAAATCCTTTTTCTAATTTTTAGAATCATGAAATAACCGTAGAAAAAACATATCCACCAAACCAAAAAATTTTAAGCTAGAACCATAAAGTAACAAGTAAACCATCGACCAAACAAGAGCCAAGACTCATCTGGTCTTATGTTCAATAAATCCCAATATTCAATTTTTCTGTGAGCCAAACGCTATCCACACCACTTCTCTTCTCCTCCCGTTTTCTCTTTTACTTTCTTAAACCTCTCCACCCACAAAGGGAGACACAATAAGGCCATGGAGAGGCTTCTTTACTCTTCTTCTCCAACTCTCAAAATCCATCTCAAATCCAGCATTTTTGTCCCCCGTCTTCCCCATTTGACCTCCTCCAAACTTGCTTTTTCCCCTCTTCAACGGCCGCCTTTCCGGCGAACTCTTTCCGTTTCCTGTAAGCATGAAACTTCATCGCCTCCTTCTCTATCTCCTCTATCTCGGGCCGTCGATTCGCCAAATGGGTCTACGCCTAAATCGCCGTTAACCAAACAGATCTCTAATGGGGCCTCTCTCAAGCAAAAGGTATTGTTTGATTTGGTCAATTTGTGTCCTTCAATTATTTGGGTCGAATTTCTTTCTGGACTGCTTGCCTTTCGTATGGGGTTTTTGTGATTCGTGGACAAAAAGATGGTAACTTACTCTTACGTTGAATATTCTGATGTGCTTAGCCAGTATTTTGTCCGAATATATGTGAATTTTGACCCTAAATTTTTCTGATAATTCCCTGATAGTTTGATGTTTTTTGGCCTAAGAACCATAAAGACCTCCAAAATTGGCATGTTTGGAATCTAGATACTCTGTTATCAAATTGAATTATTCCGTTTTTTGTTGTAAAATTGATTGATATTCATGATGGTCAAATTATGTGAGAACGTTTTTTGGTTTACAAATTACCTTTTATGTATACCCAAACTTTTTGCAGATACTATAATATAATGCCTGCAGTCCTTTTGGTTAGAATGATTGCATACCACACGCTGGCCTCATATTCTTAGTCTGTGTAATTTAGATTCATTCCTTCCTTTTTCACTTTTGTGGATCTTTTGTGTCAACAAGAACTTTGGTGATTCCAGTTGTGATCTAAGTATTAGAGGGTCATACTTAATTGAATAGAAGTATAGGAGAATCAAATTACTGACAGAGTGGATTTCACACATTAATGAACACCAGCTGAATTTTATTTAAGTATCTGGAAAGCTAAGGCGTTTGCTGGTTTCCTTACAGACTTGATGGGAGTCTTTAGGCTTGTCACTAATATTCTTTCTGATACCCTGTGCTGTTAACTCTCTTCATAACTGTCTAGTATATGAAAACACCTTATGCAGTTTACACATAGGTGCTGTTTGGCTTGTGGAATGGTTGTTCCATTGAATAGATTGGTAAGAAATAGAAGATTGTGAAATATGGTTAACTAATTTATCTTTGATCTATTATCGTTAAATCTAACTTAATAACTATCATGGAATGTGTATTCCTATGAAAGGTGCTAGGAGAGTAGTTATGATTATTCAAAGAAAAATCAAAGATCTTTTGTATATTACGTTCTTTCATTCATTTGTGTGCTATTCCATGAACCAGACATGTCATATTTTGACAATAAATTTTTACTGTGATATCATTTATCATGAGTTGTGGGTACTCGGGAAAGGTCTTTGCCCTTCTCTCCTTCAAAAGATAAAGACTTCTACTGTATCAGATCTATGGTTTACTACTTCCGCTCCACGACTCTCGTCATCTAGTTACCTATGAGGCTTTGGCACTTGTAGCGATCCTATCTTATCTGTTAAACCCATCTACTTTTGAGTCAATAGTACTTTCTTCTTCCTGTGAATTACCACATGAGGTAGCTATATGTTAGTTAGCTTAGCTCGTTCATTTCTTATCCGTTTTGTGTAAATAACTATGCTGTATGTGCATATTAATTTGCTGTGTTACTATTACTTTATATTGTTTTGCATTGCCCTCAAAATGTTAATAACAGCAATAGTCTCACATTTTGTTTTAGCACAAGACATTTTGTGGTTGTTGATCTGAACTTTCCTTGTTGAAACTGTTAGAAGCATTCATGAGTCATTGAATGTGAATTTCATTGTTCAGGAGGCCTAAGTACTTGGAATCTGTATATTCCATTGCTTGTGTGGGCTCTGTTATGATATTGTTGCTTTTGATGATCTTATAATTTTTGGAGCTGGTCAAGTGCTAAGTAAACGAAAGTAGATATTGTCGAGCAAACTCGATGGTGTTTCTAACGCGTTTTCAATATCAAGTTTTTCTGTTCATGCAGCCATCATTAACATTTTTCCAGAGAACTTTAATGTTACTTCAACATCTTTCTTTCAAAAGCTTACCAACTGTACCCTGCATCCAAAAATTTACAGGTGACTAGTATCGGGACGTTCATAGCACTCTCAGCAGTCATCATGTTCCTAATCAACCCGGTTTTCGCATCACCAGCATTCGCCACATTCCAAACTGCCACCAACTCTGGAGTCGGGACCAAAGTGGTCCGAACCGAGCTACTAAGCAGTGCTTGGACCGGCTTTCTAGCTGGCTGTTTGCACACTCTCTCAGGGCCAGACCACCTGGCCGCCCTGGCCCCACTCTCCATAGGCCGAACCCCAATCGAAAGTGCCATAGTTGGGGCTCTTTGGGGCTGTGGCCATGACGCCGGTCAGGTCATATTTGGCCTAGTCTTTCTCTTGCTAAAGGACCGGCTCCACATCGAGATCATCCGAACTTGGGGCACCAGAGTCGTCGGTTTAACCCTCCTAGTGATCGGTGCTCTCGGGATTAAAGAGGCTTCTGAGGTCCCAACCCCTTGTGTGGCTCTGGAAAATGCTGAGTGTGATGTGAGTGTATATGAGGCGCTTAAAAACCCGGGTTTGGGGAAGAAGAAAAAGATCGGTTTTGCCACTTTTGCAACCGGGATTGTCCATGGGTTGCAGCCAGATGCATTGATGATGGTTTTGCCGGCTCTTGCATTGCCTTCGAGGCTAGCTGGTGCGGCGTTTCTGGTCATGTTTCTGTTTGGGACTGTTGTGGCTATGGGAAGCTACACGGTTTTCCTAGGGTCGTGCAGTGAAGCTTTGAAGGATCGGGTCCCTAGAATTACAGAGAAGCTTACTTGGATTTCGTCTCTGGTAGCGATCGGTCTTGGAGTGGCTATTATCATTAGTCAGTTTTTGGGGTACAGCTTGTATTGATTGGTATGCCTGATAGAGCCAGAAAAGAGATCTATATTTGGATGCTGGCAGTGTCGGTTAGAGACGGTTATTTAGAAATATTTAGAAATAGTGGGAAAAGGATAAAATCTCGCTGGCATATCGGATTGTATTTCTCTTTATTTTTACAGTGCAGAATAGGTGTTGTTGATTCTTTTGAGCTCTGTTGAACAAAGTGTTTCACTACTTTATGCCTATGAGTTATGTGATGAGATTTCTTTTCCGTTAGTGTCATTCTTCCTCCAAGTTTGATTGTTCTTATAATATTCAAGACTATATTATGTGTTCATGTTTCGATATAGACTACTTTGACATGATTGGCCATTCACAATAAATTGCTCTCCTTTTTTTCTTCGTTGGTTTAGATATTATGTTCCAAATTCTTTATCAATTATTATCCTTTTGTTAATTTGGTTTTGGTATGTCATCTTCCCTATTATTTAAAGCTCCATTTGCAGGATCATTATGATCTCAGCAAGATTTTTATTATACCATTCGATTTGTTTCAAGGTTTTTGTTACTTCAATTATTTTTTTGGCAAATGGGCCACTAATTTTTCTCTCTGTTTGAGCACATTATTCTTAAAGTTTAGTTTAGCTACTAACTTGTTGGTATTTTTCGGATGAAAACGAAACACAATGAAAAGAGAAGGCAAAAAACCAAAAACCAAATCTACAAGTAATACCATTATGTGTGTCATTTTACACCCTAACAGCAACCATTCACCGTATTTTTACTAAACACTGAATCATGTACAACTATTGATACTAAACAGCTAACAACCAACAAACAGCTCACAGCAACATTCTCATCAGAAAATAACATCATTGTTCAAGGCGAATGATTCGTCATATATTAATGTCAACTAAAATCTCACTTCACAAAAAGCTTGGCGGAAGAATTGTTACATGCTTTTTTCAACCAATTACAGATGCCATGGGCACAAACTTGGATAAAACAAACCAGAGACTGTTCAATAATGTTCAAATTCAGAAACAGCAGCAAGACAGTCAACCAAAGTCATTCATTCTATACTATTCACTAAACCAATAGACAAGCGGAAAAAGTCGGAGTTGAAGGTACAAGGATTGTCACTTCTTGTCCTGGAGAGATTGTTTCCCACTTGAAATAGTAATTCTCAGCCCGAAACTTTGACCGTCTGATGAATTTGGAACATGAGACCTTGCGAAACCCGTTATGCCTTTTTGTTGATGTCGTATAACACGCATATATCAGCTGCTGTCTTAATCTGCAATCAACACACACATTTCCATAATCAAACACTATACATCAGACAAGCAAAGTCTCTATCTCGCCCGAGTATATAAACTGCTTAATGATTGAAAACAATGTTTCCTTAGTAAATCTATGCATTAGGGTTATTTCCCGGAAAATTCAGAGATGTTTTTCGGTTTTGAGAAGCTGGAAGATTGATTTTACATTAAGTCCCAAAATATTCAAGTTGTGTGAGTTGGATAGCAAACGAGTGTTTATATTTTCGTGTTAGTTCAGACACTCGTGCCCCGGCAAGAATGGGATCCAGTGATTTTTTTTCCCTTTTGTAATTATTTACACGGTCACAAAGCCAATCAATTTCACGAAACACCAACTAATGGTATGAATAAGAAGGCTAGAACCCTAGGTTTGGCAACAAAAAATTCAGTATCTATTGAATTTAACAGTCCAAAAGGCAGTAATCGCTACCTGGATTACGTTTACAATTTGCTTGATAGCCCATCCAAACAAACTTAAGACTAGCAAGAAAGAGGTAAATGAGCCCTCCTTTATACATGATATCATAACCTGAAATTGAGAAATTGAAAACCAGATACTAAATCAAAAAGGAAAAAAAGAAACCGGTGCAGAGGAAACTTGAAGGAAAAAGACTTACATTCATCAAAGCTTCATTCTCTTTTTCCGCAATGAGAAACAAGATTATATAAAGAACCTGTACAATTAACAGACGAGATAAGAGCAAAGGCACGCATACAACAAAATTTCAACATTTGTATCATTATTACCTCACAGGCTGCACAGCAGTAAGCCATGAACATTCGGTTCCCATAGTATGCTCTAAAAAGCCAACTTGTGCTGTCTTTGACATCTTTATGGCTAGCTTTTCCTAACAAGAATGTACTGCAATTAAACCACCAAAGGTATTTATTTATCCATAGCAGTCCAATGTCCAAAACAGTAAGCTGTACATGTTGTAGAATGGAAAGTTACCTATACATCTGAAGCCAGTGGCTAGCAATATCGAGGGCAAGCAGCGACACAAAAACCAACCCAGGTCTACAAAAGCAACAAAATGAGTCAAAATACAGTTTCTCATATTAAGCAAATGAAGATATAAGAGAACAGAATTACCTGTAAACTTGAGAAAGTATGACAAGCAGACTAGCAGTGCTGATCCTGCAATGAGAATATCATCATTGAGTCAGAATTGAAACAAAAAGCAAACCACACTCGGATTTTATAAAAAGAAATTAAAGAGAACGATAGGCAAGTGAGTGACAATCTGTGGAGAGAATTTCACCTATCGGTTACCATGTCCAAAACAGCTCCAAAAGTTGATACTGAACAAGGGGAAACAAAATGAGAAATTCAAGATTAGGTATTCATTTCACTGGAAGGAAAACCATTATAAACAAACAGATCAGTTTCTTGTCAATTTTTTACTAGTGTCCAACACAAAAATGCCTTCTCCCCACAAATGCAATACTGAAGTATAGAGCACTATGAAGTATAGAGCACTATGTCCAACAAAATTGATTCATTTCACTGGAAGGAAAACCATTATAAACAAACAGATCAGTTTCAGGTGAAAAATTGATTACAATAACGATCAATTACTGAATCAATTTATGTAACTGAGATTGCGTACAATAGAACCAAACCTGCCGGAACCCTTCCTATAGAAGTATAGAGCACTATGTTTTTGCCTATATATTGATTTGAATAGTCCTTTCACACTTTAGATTAAAACTTTAGAAGATGGAGACTCTAGTGAGACATCAAATCAATATTCAAAAGCTAAAGAGACAGCGAAAGTCAAATATATAAAGAAAAGAAGCTTGAGATATCTTAAGGGTAAGCAATGAAATGCAGCACAGCAGAAGTTTACACTACCATACAAAAGAAAAGCTATAGCATTGTGCATAGCATAAGGATTACAAGGGTAATGCCTAAAATAGTAGGATCATCTTCTTAGAAAACCTCAAAAAAGTTCAGAAATTACCCAAATTTCATTATGAGATTCCTAGAAAAGATATTCAAAAGCAGCCATACCTTGATTGAATTTCCGGGCACACCAACCATCAATGCCATCACAGACAAAGCTAACCATAAAAAAATAGCAACAATGTTAGATTTCCATTTCTGCTGCCAACGCAAATAGTGAAGATGGAATATGTTGCTAAACTTGAATAGAAGAAAAATCATCACCTTATAAAATAGAGAAGGCCAAAAAGGTTTTTGTTGGAAAAGCATATGGCAAAGGCAAAGCAATTCATTAGAACTCTCGTGTACCCTGCGTTTGCATAGCATCCAATTCATTGGAAACTGATCTCTAAAGGAAATGAGACCCAAAAGAAGAGACAAGAAACCAACCGACTATATTGGGAATGTAGAGGTAGACAGCTAATTTGCTGGGCCTTGCTCTTGAGTTGCTCGCCATGGGTGCTCCTAGCGGCTTACAACTGCAAGTACAGATACAACAGAGCATAAACACCGGGAAAACAAAAGAATCCCATTACACTTTAAACAAACAAACAATTTCGAAAACCTCGAAAGCAACAATCAATTTTTCCCAAATTAGGGGTCAAACAAATTGGTATTCTTCCACCTGAAGCTACCAAAGATCCGAATCATTAAATAGAAAGAACTAGGGCATAGAAAAATGTAACGAATGAAGAAAACCTGAACAACTGGATTCAAAGAACACGAAAATCAACGAGCTGGTCCCCTTCAACAATCAATTTGCGATGTGTATTTCTTGGGATTCTTTTCTTGCAGCACCGCGTTCTCATTAAGCAAAAAGTAGACTAATTCGTAAATTAGAGCAGAATTAATCACTAAAATTGAATTAAATATTATGAATTCCTGTACTTTGTGATCTTTATGCAGATATCGATTCACAATATTATAAGTAAAACCTAGTGGGCTAATATCGTCGGTTCTTTCTTTAAAGCGAGAAAAGGAATAATCTTATGCAATTCTTACACCTTAATCACGGAGAATTAAGAGCTAATGTTAAGTAAGAAACAAGATAATGTTGAAGAGAAAGAATACCTCAAATCGCATCGGTGGCAACGGGCCGCAGATTAAGAACGAAGATGATATTGACTGATACATGGGTTTCGAGATTTTGTTTACTCGTTTAACTCCTTAATCCACTGCTTAACTAATTCGGTAATCAAATCATTACAAAATAATACTAATTTGATGGATGTTTTGCATTTAGGCCTCACGTGGCACAATCCGATGGCATAATTAAATTCCACACTATTTCATTCAACTTCTATTTTTTCAAATTACACATAGGGTTGCAAACGGGGCTTATTGGGTCGGGTATTGCATTTCTCATCCTTATTCCCATTAAGATTTCGGGTAAAAAATTTTACACATCTCCATCCCCATTAGGGTTTCGGGTAAAAAATTTTCCCCATTTCCCAATCGGGTATTCCCCATACCTCATTAAGACATAATAATTTGTTTTCTAAAATTACATACTCAAAATTCACTCAAATACTTCAAAAAAAAACTTAATACAATCAATATTAAACTAAGTAACAATTATCCTAATTCAATGTCAAATTAATTTAATGCCTTAACATACATATAACATAAGATTTTTTAACACTAAATATTACTTCGAAGATATTAACTTGGTTAAAAACACATTATATAAAAATATTACTTAAGAAATTTATATATAATACCATAAATTTTGAAAATATTTCGAGGATTCCTCAATGGAACTTATCGGGTTCGGGGATTTTTCGGGACGGGTAATGCATTTCCCAACCCCATCCCCATTAATGTTTCGGGGATGAAATATTCCTCATCCCCATACCCACGGGGATTCTTAATGGGGATTCCCCATCCCCATCGAAGCGGGTACCCATTGGGTTCGGGTAATCCCCGCCCCGTTTGCAACCCTAATTACACTCTTTATATAAGAGTATGTGTTATTCTTTTCATATAAGTGGTTAGTAGTTTGAAACTGTTAACAAACAAACGTCCTTCAATACTAAGGTCATGTTCTCTTCAACTTCTAAAACCTGAACTGAACTTAACTTAACTGAACTTGACTTAACTTAACTGAACTGAACTGAACTTAACTGAACTGAACCAAATTGAAGGTGAAGAGAACATGACCTAAATTATATAACAAAATTGGAATAATCATGTTCATTTTAGATGAAAATGGCTAGAAATTGAAACCTCACTTCTTTAAAATATTAATTCTTTCTAAAAAAATCTTAATTTGTTTAAATAATTTTGTTGTTTTGACAAAGTAACTAAAATAATTTGAAGAATTCATTTTTCGTACAAAAAATATAGACTACCTTTCTGTGTTTGGTTAAAATGCAAAATATATGTTTACACTCGGAAGTTTCAAATGATTTTACAGAAAAATTGGAAAAATGTTTTTTTTCAAACATAAATGGGTACATAAACATAAATCCTTGGTGTAACAAACTAACAATTAAATGCTTTTTTTTATGGTAACAATTAAATGCTTTCGAAGATTATGTAATAATCTGAATTGAAAAGACGAAGTAATACGAAAAGAGTATACTTCTTAATTGGGCTTGGGAGCCCGCCCATCCCAACTCAAAAGATTCTCTTCAATAGTGGAAATATGGTGTTAATCCAACTCGGTTAAATCCAACAAAATTGACCGAAAGATAAGTCCAAGCTTGTACTCATATATCATACTATCCATTATTATTTCTAATATCATGGAACTATTAACTACGCTATTTTCCAAAAAAAAGAAAAAGAAAAACTCGCAAACATAAAAATCATGTGTTTATGACCGGAATGGGATTCTCTAAAGTTAGTTTCTCAACTTTAGAATAAAGTTGTTTGTCATTTCTTCTAAAAACCACTAAAAGACAAAATATTACACACTTTTGATCAAAGCCCTTTATTAGTAATTGGAGGAATGAGATGGTTCCAATTTTATTCAAAAGTTGAAACTCAACTTTAGAGAATCCTTTTCCTTATATTAACAAGTTGGAAAATGATTCTCTAAAGTTGGTAAAGTTGTAAAGTTGCATACTTGCATCTAATGATTGAAATTTAATTGTTGATGTTTGTGGGATATAGATCAAACCTCAACCATTAAAATTTAATAAATGGTTGAGATTGTCTCAACTTTATAACTTTACAAACTTTTTAACTTCAGAAAATCCTAATATAATTAAATTTCCAAAATATTTTTTAATTAACGAGCTGCAGGATCTGTTATTAGCATTTCAAATTTGCCAACCAGTCAACTAGTTGTCTCTTTCACCTTCTTAATTGTTAGAATTGATCCTTCAATTCATGACCGTTTAAATCGGGTTGGAGAAGCCAATATTCCAATCCACCTACTCTAAAAATTAAAAATTACATATGATAATATGAAATTATAAGAATGAACATGAGGTGGCCACAACTTTTTTTCCTATAAATGCGTGACTATAAGAAATATTTTACATCGTGGAAAATCCATTTCTCTCATATTTTCTCATTTGGATTTTACATTCGAAAAAAAATCATACAAAACTAATCGTTATTGATTGTTCAGAATTAATCGCCATAACACCTTCAAACTTCTTGAGATGCAGATTCATTTTTTGAAAAGAAAACAAATAAAGGCTCCTGATTGTTTGCTACTTATAATTTATTGAAGAAAAACTCTTCCGAAAAATATGTATTAGACTATTAGTTTCGAGTATTGGGGATAGAAAGTGAATGAATGCATATATCTCTAATATATAATCGTAATGCAAAACGATTTAATTCCCATCTCCAAAGTAATATTTATTGCAACATTTGCATGGCCACCTTAATGCTCTTCAGTAACTACGACTCTAGCACAGCAGGAAACGTACTTTACAGTTTTCTCGGTGAGTATACTTTATTGTTGTAGACATTGTGCCATAAGCTAAGAAAAAAATGTGGTATTAGCTTGATCTCATCTAAATCTCATAACCCATTTCTTAAAGTTCATTAGATTTCATTCACAAACATGAACTATAGTAAATTTGGACAAGTCATCTGCGATGGATCTTGCTAAATTCAAGTCTATGATGATATGCACATTATTAGAAAGAGATAAAACAAAAAAAATGCTTGAATTTCTCAAAAAATCCAAAAAAAGTAATGATACAGGTGATGGAAGAGACTGATTTATCTTTAATCAAAGGGTTGAGGTTTAGATTTTAATGCTGAACCTTTTGTCCCTCATGTCCGAGGATGTTGTCGGAGTTTCGTTTCCTAGACTAGGATTCGTTTAGTTTTTTTATTTCATCTTCTTGCCTATCAAAAAGGTTATGAGATAGATCGGTAGCTTTGGATATAAAACAACATTTTTATATCTTTGAACCAATTGGCACATCCTATGAGATGCCCACAAGTCAGCAAAAGAAATTCATCACCGAATTCACCTGGAAAAACCCTTCAATACGAACAAAACAAACGTGAAATTGTCTAGTCATTGATACCAACATAAAATCCTTTCCCAACTTCAGTCATAAGTTCAGTTTTGAAGTTTAATTAGTAGAATAAGAAATTTGCCTCGAGGTTTGACTGATAACATATGTTATATTTTGTTTGTTTGGCTGACCGTGTAAGTCAAACTTTCTTTGCAAATAACAGACTGGAAAACCGACAAAAAAAATCAACACTTCTCAACCCAACTCACGAATTTGATCTCGTTTCTTTTCCCAATTTCTCTCAATGATGACCGACAGGCATTAATAAACTGGCGTCATTTACATAATTGACTGCTTTTGAACAAGAAATCTTCAAAATTGTATGTTTTTGTTGCAACGAATCAATACTTTGACATTGAATTCCCGGAATATTTTACATATTTTTAGCTTGTGAATTGGGTATCTTTTAAGAGCAAGTCCAAAGGTTTCCTATTATAGAGAATTTGACATTTTAAGGAATGAATATAGGGAAAAACAAAGTTCAATTATTCTCTAAATGATATCCTCTAAATTTAGTATATGAGGAATGCGTTCATTCTCTATTTTAAAGTATACATTAAAATAATATTATTTTTTTGTACTTTTATTCTTTTTATTTTTTATTTTTATTGTTTTTATATTAGTTTAATATTAAAATAACATTATTTTATAGGGAATTTGAAACGGGGAAAGGAAAATGAGGTAAAGAAATGGAACAAAAACATTGTAGATTATGCAAAATGTGGTTTAGGGAATGAAAAATTGAGAAAATGATTGGAATTGCTATAAGAGCAGCATTTTTAGAAAAAGCAAAATAAAAGAAGCTACTTTACTCACTGAACGGGTCAAACCATAAATTCATGGCTGTGGTGGTTTTGAAACTGAACCCGTTACAATGGGATGGGTAAGTCGTCCACAATTAATTGGTTATGGACATTTAATAGTAAAGCTAAAAGTTCAAGTAATTAGACAGGCAGG
>CAOJBJ010505886.1:0-16492 GCA_948291685.1 Euphorbia celastroides | reverse complement strand
GAAACCACAAAATTTTATATAACATTAAAATGTGATTTCATATTCAATTATAAAAAGTTCAAACTAAATTAACAGATATTAGCCATTAAAATTAGGATATTTTTATCTTGGTTTTAACTATAGTCAAAGATAATGTATGATTTTCATATTTTAGTTGAGATTTTTATCATTCAAATAATAACCAAGTTGTTAGTGGCACTAAAATAGGATATTTATCAATCCGTAGCAACCAGGTAATCGATTCTGGGTTGGCCTTTGAGTGATATGTTAAGAACTTGCATACTCAAAACTCGAAGAGACGGTGTATTTGTTGAACTGTATTTTTTATTGGATGAAATTAACGAAGGATGTAGGCTTAAGAACAGACATCCCAGCTAAGTATTCAATCCGCGAATATGCGGAACAATTAATGCCTAATATTATTAAAAAGGATGAAGATAAAAAATTATTACCAGCATAGCAAAAGAAAAAGTAAACAAACCGATTTTTATCTCGGTTACAATAATTATAAACAAAAAGGCATCGAATTCAGTCTAGGAGTAATTAAGTCAATTTATAATCTTTTGTCTTTAATGAAGCAATCAACTTAATTAACTTTCTGTGTCATTAAATTTGTACAAGAAGAGAAGAGGGCCCAAGAGAAACAAGTAGATTAGCAAATGCATGGTATTGAAGTCGGTGAGAAAATTTCTTCGGGTGTTGATAGCAAAGCTTACGTTCCATTTAACAAGTCAAGTACACTCCTCGTTGTTCTATCTCTATCATATAGTTGCAAATTTTTACCATTCAAATAACAACCAATTTGTTAGTGGCATTAAGGTAGGATATTTGTCACTCTCCTTCTTGTGTAAATTTAGACTATGCTTCAAATAATAACCAATTTGTTAGTGGCACTAAAGTAGGTTATCTGTCACTCTCCTTCTTGTGTAAATTCATTCTGTTCATGCCATCAAACCCCTTCTTTGATTTTCAACCGACACAAACCCTGCAAAAGCTAACATTCTTTTGATCTTCCGAAATTAAACAAAACCAAACTAACTCGTCCTAAAAACAAATCTCACTTGCAGGTCAACAAATTTTTTCTGATTTTTTGTTTGGAGATGATCGTTGTTTGTCTCCTCATTTTCCTCTTTCCACTTTCCTTCTCGGATTTCTCCTTTCCCTTATCCAAAAGCGAAGCTCTTCTTCAATTGAAGAAATCTTTCACTAATGCCGATCGTTTGAACAATTGGGTCCCAAATTCAGCTACTTGCAAAGAAAAATGGACTGCCGCAATTTGTTTAGCCAGAAGAATGGAAGGTCTTCATCTCTCCGATTTAGGCCTTGTTGAAATATTTGGTTAACGGCAAAAATGCTCCTTATATTGATGAAACAATATTAACTCCTTCATGTACCTTTTGGGGTTATATGTGAGTGTTTAACATGGTATCAGAGCCATGGACAATTGTTGGGCCAACCCCATGTGGACCCGTGTTGGGACACCTGTTGATATTTACCACCCCAATTTGGTGTGCGGGGTGTGTTGGATATCCCACATTGTCTGGTTATGAGCAAATATGCTCCTTATATTGATGATTAACCCTTAACCTCTTAAAGTGTCATGTGGGTGTTTAACAGACATATCAGGCAAAATTGATGTCAATTCATTACTTGAACTCAAAGGGCTAAGAACAATGAGTTTCGCAACAATGGGTTTTCAGGTTCGATTCCCGAGTTCAACAAACTCAGCGCTTGATCTCTGTTGCTCTCAAAGAACAACTTTTTTAAAGAAAGTATGGATCTGCGAAAACAAATTCACTGGAAAAGTATCTATCGGTTGAAAATGTAAGAAGGGATTTGCCGGCATGAACAGACGGAAGAAATTAATTTGACGGGTAAAGTAATTGAATATGAATAACGGGTAAAGTAACTGATTTGAAGAAGGTAAAATGATTTGAAGCGTAAATGAATATGAATTTGTGAAGAGGTAAAAGGAAGGGTAAATGAGTTTTAACTTAGGAACTTTTTAGTCGTTTACTCCGATTATATTAAATAATTTTCGACTGTTTTTAGTACTCCACTATATTTAATGCCATTGTGACTTTGACAAGTAAATTGTCCTGAGTAAAAACCATATTAAAAAACACTTTGATGAAATCTGAGATTTAGTTTTAAGTCAAAAAACCATGTATTTTGTATAATCATATGTACTATGGAAAACAAATTACCTTTCACCACACCTAAAAGTTAGAAAAACTTACTAAATAAACCAAATTTTAAATTTCATCTAGGTCAAATAATAATTCAAGATTTAAAATTCCAAAACAATACATTCCACTTAGTTTTTTTTTTTTTTTTTTTTTTTCTGGTCTCTTCTCTTTACTTGCTAACTCATGAAACTATGCTCAGTTTTCATCTACATTGTCTTCATCTTCCTCAACGAAATTTTCAATTACTAATTAACAGACAACAAGATATGTTTTGACTATTAGTTCAATTCAACCACCAGCTACTATACGCTCCATCTCTATTTACAAGCTTTTCATCACTCAGCCTGATTGCTATTACTTGATCTCTAGTGTCAGTGTTTGGATGAAAAGGACTGTCGTTGAGGATATGATATTGTTGTCCGTACTCGTCTTCATGGCTAGAAATTTATCTTCCTATTGGAATTGTCAAGATCAATTGAATTAATTGAATTCTCTTGAGAACAATAAATTCTTTACAATCAACATTGTGACAATATGGATGGAGGAGAAGCTTAAGAACAACATAAATCTATTAGGAGAAGATAGAAATCGATAGAAAATTGAATCTGATAAGTATATGGTGAGATTATGGTTGGTAAAAGAAAATGCGTTATATTATATAACTAATATAATAACATTAACAACAAATTACATTAAGGGTAAAGAAATGCATTAAAAAATGATAACAACGCATACAATGTAAAAACCCTACAAAACAATAAACCAAATATCTACCTCGTAAAATTTTTGGTAGCAAATGTGATTTTATTATATAGTATAATATAATAACCGTAAGCAATCGATTATAACTCTTAAAAATAAAAAATTGAATTAGAATAGGATAACAATACATATGATGTAAAAAACATGGTTTTCAGACCCGGACCGGTCACCAAATTGGTGAAGGAACAAGTTCACGGATTTTAAGGTTCAGCCGGATTAAACCGGTGATGGAACCGGATTTTCTATTAATATATTAAAATATTTATTTAAAGAATAATTAGTATTATATATATAGATATAGGTTATATTTTATCAAAAAATAATAATATTTTATACTAATACTTATAACTCATATTCATGCTTCAAATAAAAAACACATCATTAGTAAAATAGTCATTGATATTGAATTTAGTTGAAATTCAATCATATCTTATAAATTATATGAACGAAATGAATAGATTTATTTTATAATGAATATTTACATAAAGAGTATATTTATAAAATTTAGAACTTTAAATATAATATATGAAATAAAAAATACAAGTTTCAAACATGTAAAAATAACTTGAAAATATATAAAATAAATTTATAGTGTTGACTTAAAATGTTATTAGTTATATAAAAAAATTAAAAAAATCCAATTTATGAGAGTTTTAATATAAATATATATGAACCAATATTTATATCAATAAGTTGACATAACTTAGTAGTAGAAGAGGTGGTTTAGACTTAAGAAGTCTTGAGTTCAAAACCCACCAAAAACAAACTATTTTTTTAAAATGAGAACCAATGAATTTGAAATGAGTTGAACCGGTCCGGTCCGTATTTCAAAACCGTGTAAAAAGTTTAAAAGTGACAACATCTATAATTATCTAAAGATATCTGATAAAAAAAATGCAGGTATCCAGAATGCAATTTTGAAATTGGAGCCTATGCATAAAACTGAAAAGTTAAAAATGGATATGGATTAACGTTGTTTAATTACTAGAATAGAACTGTAATTAATCTTTTTAAAAAATCACATCGAAAACAATTTCCCTGAATAGGATACGCTATATTCAATTATTCACACACCCTGTTTTGACACATGACAATCTACACCCTTAAATGTGTTTTTAATCTAACGGTGTAAAATAACGTACTGGTCTCTTAACACAAACACTAGTCTCCTAACACAAACCACCATTGTTATTGTCTCTGCTGCGGTTCTCACCATCCACTTGTCTTTTTGCAACCGTCGATTTCGGTTCCGATCTCTTCTAGTTTGCTGCGCCGTAGGAAATTTGCTCCTTCCGTCGTTCTTCAGGTTATCTCTTGCTCAATTGAATTGGGAATTTTAGGTTTTGCTTTAATATTTATTTGACTGAAGCTCAAATCTGTGTATGCTTTTCATTCGAGAGAACTTCTATCTCTTTTTATGCTATAATGTTCTGTTTCAAAGCATATTTCTTTTTAAGCTTTTGTGAACCAAACTTATTATTATAATGTTCTGTCATGGATAATCTTAGAAAACAAGAAATGCTGTTAATTTTCTTATGATCAGATTGGATGTTTGTTGTGTTGTATTCGATATTCTATGTTCACTTTTTAGGTTCTTACGCTTGTCAATTGGATTCTTAATTTGGTTGCTGTAATTACTGTCTTTGCTTATACTTATTTGTATATGATTGAACAGATGGACGAAGATAATACTGCAAATTCTGTTGATGAAAAAAATTGTGTGGTCCTTGGTTCTTCTGTTTCAAATGATCGTGGGTCAAGCGATATCAATATAGCACTTGGAATGACATTTCGTACAGCTGAGGTGATTGAAAAGTTGTATAACTGTTATGCTGAAAACAAGGGATTTCGTATTCGTCGTCGCAATTCAAGAGCAAATGTCATTCAACTTGTATGTAATAGAGAGGGATTTCACAAATTAAAGAGAGAAACTGGTCTTATGGGAGGTAGCAATAACAAAGAGTCTTATCGCCATACAAAATCTAATAGAATCGGTTGTTGTGCATCTCTGCATTGTTCTTTGAATCCAACAACTAAATTGTGGCACATTACTAAGTTTGATGAATCACACAATCATGATATGCTTACCCCTGAAAGTACTAAGTATCTTAGAACACACAAAAGGATTCCAAAATCTGCTAAAGCTTTGCATGAAGTTCTTCAAAGTCAAGATATTCCGGTTGGTGGAGTGGTCAATAATTTGAATGCGGGGCCTGAGGTTGAATTTACTGGTAAAGATTGTTATAATCATGTTACGGGAGTTGGGAGAAAAAGGTTGGATGCTGGAGATGCTAGAGCAGTGTTTCAGTCTTGTGTTCGCCAACAAGAAGAAAATCCTAATTTTCGGCATTTGATTTCATTAGACAATGATGATCGAATCACGAATTTTTTTTGGGTTGATGCAAGATCACGAATGGCATATAGAATATTTGGAGATGTTGTTCGGTTTGATGCACCATATAGAAGGAATAAATATAATATACCATTCGCTTCATTTGTGGGTGTTGATAATCATATGCATACCATATTATTTGGTTGTGCATTGTTTATGAAACAGAGGAGTCATTCACTTGGTTGTTCGAAGCTTGGTTAGACGCTATGGATGGAAAGCATCCTGTTACATTCATAACAGACCAGGTATGATATATGAACTTTACATATTATACTGATGCTATTGGAGATTTATACATTGTTCACATTCACATAAACACAGTACTAAAACTGGTTTAATTATACGTTCTAGGCGTTCTAGGCTTTGTCGGAATTTGGTATAATTCTAATTTTTCATGATTGGTTTCTATCATTTTCATTGCTTGGATTCTTAAGAATGGTAATTTTGTCTCATAAACTAATCTAAGTGAGACTAGATGTGAAAGGAAATAGAAATAGTAGATTACAGTAAAGTAATAAGTTGGAGAATATTGTCATGGTAGCAACATCACTATTGTATATGCTGATAACGGGAAAGGAACACAAATAGAAAATGATTTTTCTCATAACCTATGAAACTAGATCAACTGAGCTTATATCATTCATGCTATAATGATTTATAAAGTTGAGTTCTATTTTATTTTCTTCTGTATATTTCAGGATCCAGCAGTTATAATTCTGTCGGAAAGGTGTTTCCAACAACTAAGCATTGTTTGAGCCTATGGCGTGTAACTAAGGAGTTTCCCAGAAGACTTTCTCACATTTATCACAAGGAGCCTAAGTTCAAGACAGATTTGGATCAATGCATTCATAAGTCGATGTCGATTCAAGATTTTGAAATGTCATGGGAGAGGTTAGTAGCTGAGTATAATTTGACTGGAAATGATTGGTTGAAAAATCTCTATTCTTTGAGGCGCTTATGGGTTCCGTGCTTCAATAAAAATGTTTTTTTGGGCTGGATGAATACAGCTGATAGAAGTGGGAGTATAAATGCAATTGTCAATGCTTATATTAAATCAGGTATGACACTGAAAGAGCTTGTACTCAAGTGTGAAGAAGCACTAGATAGTCATTATGAAGTGATCAAACGTGGGGAACTTGATTCAAAGCATAGGTTCCTGTTTTGACATTGCATATGGGTTTGGAGAAACATGGTAGTATTGTCTACACTAGTGAGATATTTGAACTGTTTTGTAAAGAGTTGACTGGGATATTAGGTTGTAGACGACACCTATTACATGAGGAATCTACGAGGCGAGTATATCGAGTTGAATATAATTCGGAGCCAGATGTTCGAGTTGAATATGACACAAGTACCAAAGAATCTAGTTGTGAGTGTATGCTATTTGAGTGTAAGGGTATTTTGTGCAAGCATATACTTTCCATTTATTTTGTGCACAATGTCGTTAATATCCCTTCAAATTACATCATAAATAGGTGGACCAAAGGTGCTGCACTTCCCATATTCACATGTAAGGCTGCCTATAGAGTTGGGTCACTTGCATCGATGCGATGCTTGGAATTGAAGGAATCATTGGACGAGTTGTATGATATGTGTGAGTTATCCGATGATGTTTTGAAGTATGTGAAGGAAGAAATCGAGGAATTACTATTGTCTGCTAAGCGTAAATTTAGTGGAGTTTTAGATGGGATGACAGGTAACGAGAATGTTGAGGAAGATGATAATTGTGCCCAACAGATTCAACCCTTACAAATCCATGATCCAAGTGCTACTCAAGCCAAGGGAAGGAGAAGGGCTTCAAAACGTAAAATGTCAAGAATTCAAAGTGAACTGAAAGAAGCATAAGATATTCGGATAACAAGCAAAGCTGTTCTGGATTTGCAATGTGGTAATTTTGAGCGCAAGGGAGAATGTTCTTCATATGATAGGTTGGCTTATTATTGATGTGTAATTAATGTTTGTTTTCAGTAGTTGATTTAGAGACCTCTGATTCTTTTGTGTTTAAATTTAGAAAATCATGTTTATGTTGTTTTTTACTGGACATTTTCTGTTACAATGGATTCCAAGTAGCAGATGTTTAGACAATATAATTACCAGTGTCCCTGCTTACATAATGGTACGCTATAGTCTCAAGGGCAGTGTCAGCAGAGGGCTGAGAATTTAGGGTTCATTGTGAGGGAAAAGTGTGTGACTAAATAACAACTTCAGGAGATTTTTACTTTAAAACTCGTAAACTGAAAGTAGGAGAGGAAAAAAAATCAACCTCAAAAGGCTGTATTTAGATACCGTGAAGATTTTTGGAGAATGATATAAGGTCAAATGCATCAATAACCCCTCTTACTTACCAGTTTTTTCCGCTTATCCCCTTCAACTTTGAAAATAAACGATTACCTCTTTTAAGTTGGTAAAAACCTACCGATTACCCTCCTCAATACCACGTGTCAACTTCTGATTTGATAAAAAAATTCAAAAAAACATTCATGAGAAGATTGAATTGACATGAGGTAAGCTCGATGTTTTGGGGATATAAGATAAGACAAAAAGAAAATAACAAGATAAGAAAAAGAAAAAAACAAGATAAAAAACTTGAGAGGATCGACGCACCTGAAAGAGGGATCCGGAATCTGAGAAAGCGACTAGCAGAGAAGTAATTGGGTTAGACTGCGGATCTCCTGGAGTAGTCTTACCCTGGGAAAGAGACTGTAATCGCCGCTGAGAATAAACATGTTGTACCGGGTGATTGGAATCCTCTGAGGTCAGCTGAACAGGCTGCATCTTTGAAAAATCAAACCAATTATATTGTGACACGTGGCATTGAGGTGGTTAATCGGTAGCCTTTTACCAACTTGAGAGGGGTAATCAGTTATTTTCAAAGTTGAGGGGGAAAGCGGCAAAAATTACCAACTTCGAGGGGGGTTTTGATGCATTTGGCCGTAATCTAATTTTCCAAAATTAGCCTAAATTACAGGTATTGGTTATACTAGCTTCAACAACATATTAAACATTTGCCCATAGTGCAGCTTAACCAATACATATCTCAATCTCTTCATCAAAATCAAATTTGTAGATGAAAAACAAGTCCCCTTTTGTTATGTGAACTATTAGAACCACTATATCTAATCTGCTAATACAAACGTAGAATAAAACAAAAGGAAAACATCAGACATTCTAAAGCGCATGATTATGACGCCAAGAATTCGACCAAATTTTATGGGATTTACAACAAGTACTGCCTCAAATTGCAGATACGCAACTGGTATTGTGAATCTGTTCAAACCAAAAAAAAAAGTAGAATTTGTTTAGTTGAAGTCGAAGTCAGATGATAATCTGTTGATGGAATGTATCGTCAGTCATTTCTCTCATCATGCTTTGCTATGCTTGTGAACAAAAACACAGAAAGGCATTTTGTAGATGTTCTCCTTGCCCTTAACCAGACATGAGTTGGATTTGCTTCCAGTAGGCTCCACATGATTTCAACAATAGCATCACCTCAAGATCAGACACACCACATTCCCCGGCCTTCTTCACATGATAAAACCGGGTTTCATTTGTAAGCTCCAAGGAAGTATTTGCAACTCATAAGCAGCCTCACGTCTACTGTATCTTGAAAATATTCTTCAGCTTCCACTCCTCCATCGACAAATCATCCTACACGTTCCAAGACAAACATGAGCCATTTTGTAATGATTGATTGTACCGACATGCAAAAATGGATGACCAATGAGACAGGTGTACATTAAGGAGTACGATTGAGTAGAGGTCAAAATTAGTTGTGTGTGAATCATTTGACCATCAAGATACAATAAGTAAGCCGATATATTGACCATCCACAAAAAATGTCCACATCTCAACTAGAGAAGATATATTTCAACAGCAACAGAAGAATTCCTGCCCAAGTATGAATCAAAATGTACCAAATCACAATTGATAAGTTTATTTTATGTTCCCATTCAAATTCAACTATATCGAATGACCATTCCAAACATCTTAATATTCTAAATAAAGGATGCCATGGTATGCTTCTACGAAGTTCAAATAGTATAAAAATACCTCATGACCCAAATAAATGCAAGACTCATAAATTCAAACAAGAATTCACATCCAAGCCTGCCGCATTCATATATGCATTAACTAAAGTTAGTGGCATATCATTATTATATTAGCCACTGTCACTCTAAAACCAACAGTACACTAAATATATTCATCACTGTGATCGGTCCATATATAATAAACTCACCCGATAGTTAGCTTTAAGGACATCTATTGCATTTCTTGTAATGCGGCTAACAAGTGTATCCTCTGCATCAAAATGCCTGCCAAACATCTTTTGCTCCTCAGAACTGTTTGAGGAAATCTACCATCCACGAAAAGAATGCAATAAGACTCCATCTTATTCGGTTACAAAATCCAATATAAGAAATAAGAAGATACAAATAAGATGAAGATGAGAGTCAAACCTTAACAGCAACTTCCTGACCCTTCTGGGCATAATCAACCGGTTTGTGGTTGATCTGGATGGATGTAATCTGGCCTATGTCAATGAAATCTCTTTCTGGAACACAAATTGGAGTCCCAACCTGCATAAAATCGAGATCATTTAGATGAAAGTTAACATAACAATGCATGTAAATGAACCATGCAAGAGATTTAAGCTGAATACATCAAGTGAAAGTAATAGATATCTGTCCATCAAGCAATCAATTAACATCCAAAACAACTATGATTATGGCTCGAGCTCACTGATGAGAAAACAAAACCAAACACATATGAACTGCAAATAGTATATATACCTTGAGTATTCCTTCAATGACAGTGACTCCCAAGATGATAGGACCTTTCTTGTTGAAAATGCAATCTGGCTTGATCTTGAGAACACATGGGAAAACTGCTTCATCCGATGATTCCTTCTTCTTTTCCTCCTTCAACTTACTATTGTATGCCTTGAATTGATCAAACAAGTGATAAATGATGTCAGCAGTAAAAATCTTCACACCCAGATCATCTGCAAGTTCCCGAGCCTCTGGTGTCACTTTGACATCAAAAGCCAAGATTGTCGCATATTCTTTTTTCTTCTCAAGCATTGCACTGGCCTTCATTACATCCTTTTTGTGCACAAGGCCAATGCCTATGCCACTGACAGGAATGTTTACCGACTTCAGAAACTCCAGCAGTGCTTCTAATGACCCGAGGGTTGAGGCTTGAACATAGACCCCCTCACCACTTTTGTCTATCTGGCTCATCACTGACCTCATGTCTTCCATTGCTGATTCCTTGATGTTGTCCACATCATCATCTGGCCCAACAACATATAAGCTTGTGCCAGCAATTGCATGCTCAAGACCCTACATATAGAAACAGAGAAGTTTGTGCCATGCAAATGCATACAAGGCTATAATTGACTGAATTCGTTATCACTGTATTAGTGTGCTCCGGAAAGTAGATTACCTGAGCAGTAATCTTAATACCCTGTGCAGCTTTGATTTCTTTATGGTGTATGTATGCTCCCTGAAATCCAGCAAACACAAGATTACATCTTTTGAATATTCTTTGAAAGAACTACCGTAACCATTATCAATCCAGTCAACAACAGCATGCATCAGACAGAAAACAAGACTAATTTAGCTGAATATTGAGGATGGTTGTGAAATAATGTGCCTTCACTGTAAGATCATGCAATTAGCCTCCAAGTCAACATTTGACAACTAAAAGAACACTCATGAACCAAATCATTCAAATGGCGCAGTTGGTTCAAGCTATATCTTTTAGTTTTATCAATAAATAACTCAATTAAATGATTCGTTATTTGATTTGCTCTGTGGGTTTCCAGAGTAAGGTGTAAAAGATAAAGCAGTACAAGTTGGTGAGAATTTTGCTTAATTGTTAGTTTGCAACCTTCTAATCTGAATTTCGCTGCTTATCTAGAAGTTTAAATATCTCAAAGTATAAAAAATTTACAGCTTCACAAAATTGCCTAAATTTGAAAATTTCACCAAATTAAATGCTCTACAGCAGCACATCAACAACCAGGATAAGAGCAAAAAACTGAAAAAAGAAACCCCAAAGAAGATCATAATAGCGTATTACTTAGAATACTTAGACGACAGTGCAACAGAATTTTCCTTAACATCTAAAGTTCACTAGTATCAAGTGCTGCTAAAATAAAAAAAAGGCCATACCTTAACTCGGATTTCCTTCATTGGGTGGGGAGTCAACAATGCACGAATAGTGGTAACAGTGGGCCCCTACAATGACAATTATCATCAACCATTTTAGCATATCTTAAATGAGTAGTGTTCAAGCTTGCTGCTTACCTGCAGGCCACAAACGACAATTTGATCTCCTTCATGAAGAACACCATTGACCAAAACAACATCAATTGTTGTTCCATGGCCTTCAACAACCTTAACTTCCAGCACTGTACACTGGCACAAGAAAATGAAAAACTTTCAGATATTAGCACGCTCATTAGAAATCTAATTGCTTTCTATAATCATGCCTGCACTTCATTGTTAAATGTCAGTTTCTCAGCCATGGTTTTCTGGGTCCATTGAACCAATAACAACAGCAGATCCAGAATACCTTCTCCACTACAAAATAGGAAAAAGAATATCGAAGAAAGGAAAAGCAAAGGCAAATATAATAACGTGATCCAAAGTTAAGAAACTTATAAAAGAGAATGGTCAAAAGTACCTGATAGCACTGGTAGGAACAATACTAAAAGTTTCTCGCATATCACTGTTTTTATAGTACAGTTCAGTGTTCAGACCTTCCTCCATGAACTGAGTTATAATCTAAGAAAAATGAAACAGCACCAAACTTCAGCAAGAGATTGTAGACTAACGATAACTTACAAAATAGAAAGAGTTAAACTACAGTACATTTGAAACCCTCTTGTTAAACTCATTTTGCACATCTTTTTTCTGTTGCTTCATTGCCTTCACTATTGGTGCATTGCGACAATTTTTCCATCCATAAAGTCTATCCACCTGCAGTTAAGAAACCAACCATAAAATCACCAATGAAAATTTGTACAGAAACAGCTAACTGTTGATGATGATAACTTCACCTTATTCAGGGCCACAATGAAATCTGTATTCCTCATCTTCAAGAGATTGAGCGATTCTATTGTCTGGGGTTCTAACCCGTGCATGATATCAACAACTAATATAGCAATGTCACACAAACAGAACCCCTGGACCGTAGATTGGTGAACGACTCGTCCCCAGGTGTGTCAATTACCAATAAGCCAGGGACCTTCAATTTTGCATCAGCTTTCAATTCTTTGGTTCTCTCCCTTATGTTCTCTGCTGGGAAGTAAGTTGCACCTATATGCTTCCAGCCTCACCTTCCTGCACATTGGTACCTCTGATACAATCTAGCAGCTTTGTTTTACCAGTGTCAACATGGCCCATTATGCAGCAAATTGGAGACCGGAGGTTTTTTGTAGCAGCATCTTTTTTCTTGATTTCCTCAGTAGTTTCAATCTCGGGATGTAGTTTCTTACATTCAATAACCTGAGATTTCACTGGTTGTGATGGTTTGGCTGTAACTGCATTGAAATAGAAAAGGACCAATGAAGAATAAGGAGTGTAGGAGACAAAAATATTTCCAGAAATGAAAGGTGAATCCAATGAAACCTGCAACAACTCTCTTGGTCTCTTTCTTTGGGACAGTTAGAGGCTCAGAATCAATCTCCTCGTCATCAAAAGTTCCTTTAACATTGAGGCTTACATCATCCCAGCTCTTTGCATCCCACTCTCCATCATCCTCGTCAACCCCATTCAATTCAACTCCTTTTAAACCCTGTATTTTTTAATTCCTCTTCTTCAACCTTTTCTAATCCCATGGACTCTAGGCCAGGCTCAGCAGCATGTTGTTCTTGTGCTTGTTCATTTGCTTTAGCTTCTACGATCTCCTCAACTTTAGATAATCCAGAACCATTTGAATGATTTTGAGCTGGCTTTGACTTCTTAGTCTGGTACATTGGCCTCTTTGTCATGGCACCTTCTTTCTCTCCTGTGAGGATACTAATGCCAGCATTTGCAAGTATTTGATTTCTCATAGCCTCTAAGCGCCGTTGTTCTTCCTTCTGTTTTCCTGTCAAGAGTCTACCTTCCTGTTTCTTTTTCAATAGCTTCTCCTTCTCCTTTTCTTTTTTCCTTTGTCTGGCAGCTTCTGCTTGCCTTTCCAGCTCTTCTAGGCTTTTCCTTTCCTCTTCTTCTTTCCTCCTCTTTTCCTCTTCTTCCCTAGCCTTCCTCTCTTCCATTTCGCAATTGCTTCTTGCATCTCTCTAACATGTTTTGGAACTTTCTTCTCTGCAGTTTTACCTTTTCCATCATTCTTAACTTCAGTTTTTGCTTCTTCCAAAGCAGCAGCAGCTTTCTTCTCTTTCTCCTTCTCCTTTTTCTTCCTCTTCTTCTTTGCTGCAGCAGACTCTTCTTTTCCCTCCTCTGGTGTAAGTTGCTCATGCTGGACCGGAATTTCTTCCTCTGGTGGTTTTCCAATAGGTCCCTCACCGAGTTCTGCTAGAAGCTTATCCAAATCATCCTCTTCTTGTGCAGTTCTTCCACTCTTACTTTTCTTCTTTTTCTTCTTCTTGAGGTTTCTACCGCCTCTCCACCCATGGTATCCTGAGAACTATTAGTATCAATAAATCCAATCTGAAGTGAAGGTTTTGTTGATTGATTCAAGAGACTAAGATGAGTCTAGCTAGGTATCACTACTTGAACAATGAAAACAAATAAATATCCTTCAAATATCAGGACTCTAATGTCAATTACTATGCTTCTGCTTCCCCAATCTCGAAAAAAGAAAGCTCACAGATAATGCAATTATCATTATTTTTCTGAATTTCAATACTGAAGGACATATCAATATTCAAAGGTATGACTTATAAATTTCTGACAAAGTTGTCACAAGTTTCATAGCATATAACAAACAGTATAGCCTTATATTCCAATACGAATTGCAAGAAGTACATAGACCTAGCATAGTTTTTTTTTAGTTTCTAAGAAATGTTCTTCAACCTGGCACCACAGACACGGCTGAGCTCTGTTTCGACAGATTTAAATTTAACACGATCAATCTCCAGTTCCATTACTTGGCAAAATTTCAGTCCATTTATAAGGAGTTCATATGTACCGGATAGAATCCAAAATCAGGTGTCAGGAAAATATAAATGTTACGATCGGACATGATGTGTCAGTTTAAGCTTTTGGGTAACAAAGTTCCATCACATGTATCAAAGCAGGTCGAGGGATTGAATCCTGACAGTTCCAAAGGGCATTCGCGTGCATGGGAGGGTCAGAAAATATATGAATGCTCCAATTAGACTTGACCTACAAGCTTAAACTTTTTGATGAAACGGTTCAATGACATCAGGCACCATTAAAGTACATCGTAATTGTAAATCGAGCCTTTTGAATATACATTAAACAGGAACTGAAGTGCACATCGCTATTGAAGGCACCAATGAAGTGTACACAATAGAGGCAAGCTAAAACACAAATGGCAGGTACAAAACAGAAATTAAGAACAAAAACCTTATATAGACAAGTCAAGAACAATAACAAAGGCCAAAATCAGTCACATGACCCACAACTAATTCAATGACAGTAGTGGCCGCCAATCAGACATAAAAATCACACTCAAAAAAAGAACAGGATGCGATTCCAACCAAATCGAGCTAACAAACAAATTGATGTGGGCATCCGGACTACAGATCCAACTCCGGAAGCCACTCCGGATCGCAACCCAGTTCGGATCTTGCGTGCGACTAGTCAATTGGCGGTCTGACTGACAGACTGGCACGCTAGTCTAGGACAGCGACCACTCAGAATAGGGTTGTTGACCCAATGAGCAGCTAGGGGACCAAGATCCCATGAGATCCTGATGATTTTGATGTTTTGTCTTATTAGTTGTCACATGGCATTTTCTTATTCAATGGTTATTTTGTTGTTTGGGTATAAATACACTTTCTTCCTCTTGTAACAAAACTTTTAATCAATCAATACAACTGAATTTCATAGATTTCTCTCTTTATCCGGGTTCATAACCTTCAAGTGCGTCTTGAGAATACTTTAGGAAAACTCTGCTTTCCGGTAAGTTTAGCTTGCGAATCTTCTTTGTTGGTTTAAGGTCAAAACCTTCGCTCTTTATCCGTATCAGTTTGGTATCAGAGCCCAAAGTTTTCCTTTGAATCACTCACGACACCATGGTTCAGCAAAAGAACATCCAAGAACGAGTAGAAATGCTGGAAACGCAAATGACAGAATTCCGGCAAAAACTCCGGACTAAAACTCAAAGCTTGAGGGATGTCATTACCATAGGCTTTGCTGATTTTAGAAAGGAGCTTCTAGGGATCATTTGTCCACCCCAAGCGGATCCTCAAGAAGAACAGGTCCAGAATCCGGAACCTCCAAGGCAACAGGGAGGAAATGCAATTCCTCAACAACCATTGTTACCACCGCCCCAAGCTCCACTGCGAGATCCTGTCTACCAAGTCAGGAGAGAAGCAGACCCATGGGCTAACTACGGGGAAAGTAGTGACGAGGAGTTTGTTGAAGATTTCCCCAAGAACCCGCCTTATGGTCGTAGGCCACAAGGAGGAGGAAGATTTGAGGAAGAGCCGAGGAGATATGCAAGCGATGACTCTTTCAAAATCAAGGTTGATCTTCCGTCTTACAGCGGGGATCTTTATATTGAAGGATTTCTAGACTGGCTCATGGAGGTGGAGAGATTCTTTGATTATGCTGGAGTTCCAGACCATAGAAAGGTGAAGTTGGTCGCTTACCGACTTAAAGGATGAGCATCAGTATGGTGGGAACAAGTTAATGAAAGGAGAAGAAGGAGTGGAAGGGAAGCTGTATGATCTTGGCTGCGGATGAAGGCAATGTTGCGAGACAGGTTTTTGCCACCTGATTACAAACAATATATCTATCAAGCCTATAATCGCTGTACTCAATGAAACATGAGTGTACGTGAGTATACAGCTGAGTTTCTGACACTTTCAGCTAGATCCGGACTCGACGAGTCAGAAGTGCAAAGAGCATCCCATTATCTTGATGGGCTGCAGACGAATATAAGGGAGAAGATAGGAGTGTAGATGGTGTTGAGTGTCCAAGATGCTCGGAATTTGGCACTCAAAGCA
>CAOJBJ010502732.1:0-14527 GCA_948291685.1 Euphorbia celastroides | reverse complement strand
TTTCGAAGGAATATTATAGAACTTGGGTAACAAAAAACTCATTTCGGATTCATAGCAGTACAGTTTTAAATACGTACGTAGAATGGTTCTCCAAAAAGACCTGATTTTCAAGGTCGTTGATCCAAAAGACTTGTCTTCAAGCTTTATATGGTACAACGAATTTTAGCTTCAAGAAAATCGTGGCAAACTAGCCCTACTAATTAGTATTAAGGAAAAGTTTGCTGGGAAAGGAAGAATAAGGTTTGAACCCCATTAAATATATTTGTTGGAAGAATGGAGCAGTCTTTACGGTGACTAAGTTCCGACTAATTTATTTTAATCACAATAGTTGTAAATATTACTAGAAAAAGATAAAATTTGTTGTCCAAAATAAAAATTTATTGTTCTATAAATAAAAAGCTTATGAGAAAAGCTTTTCGAGATAATGGCCGCAAAATATAATTTCAATGTGACATTTGGTGCAACTTTTGAACGATGATATGACGGAGAAAAATCAATTTTTCTCCATTTTAATATCTCTTTCAGCATGTCAAAAGATTTTTTTTTTTTTCAGATATGACTATCTGTCACAATATAGTTACATAAAAATAGGATAGTTTGCCGTTACAAATCAAGGCAAATAACAATAAACTAAGAGTTTCAAAAGATCATGGCAATTAGCAACCCAAATGTCAACTTGACAGCTCATAAATACAACATTAAACATGTGCATTTAAACAATTTGCATCCGATTAATGCTAAGGAATTTTATCACGTGGAACCTTTTCAATACAACAAGCAATATATATATTAAGACTCAGGTTGTCTATGTATTTGTATTTAATTGAAACAATTTACAAGTATTCATACATTAATTCTCGTAAAGAGGGTAGATTGTGGTAGCTGTTTTCACACTTGGGGTTAAATTTAAACAACTGGTTCATTTTTATTCAAAAATTGGTTCTTTTTCACGTTTATAATTTACATAATTTTAATCAATAAAAGCTTATTAATAGAATAGTTTGACCCATAAGAATAATGAAAGAAAATTGATTAATAAAGCTAAATACTATACTAAGCATTAAAAATATTTAGAACTGCTTTTTTCCAAAAATCTTTAAGCGGGCGATTCATTTTGTTACTCACATTATTTCTTTGATTTCATTTTTCACAAGTTAATCTATAAAACACTTCGTTTTGATCTTTAAACTCATTTTTATGAATATATTAGGAAATATATATGACAATTTCAATTCTCTTTGTTTTTATTTCAACTAAAAATACACCGCGAATTGGGAGATAAACGTTTTTATCATTTAGAAAATGTTATAACTTGCTTGATATAACTAGAGGTATTTTCTACCTAAAAATATATGCCATACATAGTCAAGTTTAACTAATATTTCCATATCACATTAATTGAAGGTCGATGTTATTGTTATTTGACTTTTTCTATTTAATACAAATAACAAATTTCCACAAGTTTGTTATGTAATAACGATAACATCTTAAGTCTTTCTCCTTCCACAATTTCATCACAAAAGTTAACGATAAAATATAGAATATCAGCTAATTTATACAATGTAAAGTGACCTTGGAGTACCACAACATAAATTAGTTGGTTTCACGCTTCTTTTACTGAAGCATTATATTTCTTCTTCAGAAATAAGTTGAATGTTTTGGAAATGCTTTTTGTTATTGTCAAATTTGCAAAAGTTTCATTTTCACTTTAAGCTATTAATAAAATTAAATTTATGCACTTCAAGATCTTTATTACTCAAGAAGTTGAACATAAAATCAATGTTATTGTAAATCCGTAACCATACTGAACATGCACTCATTTGGCTATACTGATTTGCATTAACACTAGTTCAACAAGCGATTTTGCCACATTTCTATTTTTATAGAAATTGTTTGAATGCAAAAAAATTATTGTAACACATTGTACTTTAAAAGGGAAATTAATTAAATCAACATACTTTACATCACAAACGACTTTTTCTTCGAGAAATAGGCAAAATGAACTTCACTTTAATGAAATTTGAAAGTAAAATGCATTACGACTAAACGTTATTTTATTAATCTATAAGAAAAATATAAAATTTGATCCAATAATCATGATAAATAACTAATGATAATTAGCTAATTTAAAAAAAAGTCAACGTAAGGAACCATTAATATAATAAGCTCGTGAATTTCTTTATTCTTACACTTAATATTTTGAAAAGAAAAGTTCATATAATATTGTATATTGAAGATTTGATAGTCATACCCCAATGTTATTGTATGAAATATGCTAGTTGCAACTGACCTTTTTTTTGTTTCTACATCAAATCTTAAGTTGGATACTACAATCACACAGAACTTAACTTCTTTTAGTCCAGTAGTCAATTGACTAGTTAATTTCTAATTAAATTTTGAGGACATATAATTAGTATGACTCACATTTGGAGCCATGCATGTACTATTTCGGACTTTTTTAAGTCTCATCGACCACTTAAAAATAAATTTTAATCATAGACCGATATGTCTTTAAGATATAAGTCTAATTTTATTTAATATTAAACATGGATACTATAGAAACATGAAATACTATCCTCCTGAATAGAAGTTTGTTGATAAAACTGATCCAAGAACCAATTGCAAAATTTGCAATATTTGAGCAGATGTAGTTATGTTTTGGCTTTTGTGATTAAAATTTGGTTCCAACATATTAGGAGTTAAATCCTTTTTTTTTTAAATATTTATTTTCTTGACACTGTTTTTTTTTAAAAGAAAAATTAGACAGTCTAACTCATTTGTTATTTCTGAATTATTTTGTTTTTTTATTGTATCGGTATGATTTTCATTCCATTCAAATGGTTTATATTTTTTAATTAATTCTTGTAGTTTTGGGAAATCCTTTATATAATCTGATGCATAAATTATAGTCCCTAAATCGCTTTTCATGCTTACATTTAGTTTGGATTTGAAGTTATCCTGTGGAATTGAACCTGTAATTTTGTTGTTAGAAACTTAGAAATGCCTGAGATGTGTAAGTTCGATTTCAGGATGGAAGGCGAGTTCATGTGATAGAAAGGGATTTGACAGAGCCTGATAGAATGGTAGGAGAGCTACTTCAACCTGGGGGATTTCTCAAATTGAGGGAATTAGGTCTTGAAGGTATAGAAATAGATTCTTGATTATTGCAAAAGCTGTTTTGTTGTTGTGATTTTGGTTTAATAACAGCGCTGAAATAGCAGATTGTGTGGAGGCAATTGATGCTGAGAGAATAGTTGGATATGCTTTGTTCAAGGATGGGAATAGTACTCAATTGACATATCCTTTGGAGAAGTTTGATTCTGATGTTTCTGGAAAGAGTTTCCACAATGGGCGTTTCATTCAGAGAAAAGGCTACTACACTCTCCAAGTATTTTCTACTGCTCAAATTCACTTAAATTGTAATGCAATAGATGTTTAGCACTGAATGAAATCATTGTTGCATTGAGCTAATTGCAAATAGTTTTGTTTTTGCATTTCATAGTGTGAAACTAGAGCAAGGAACAGTGACATCTCTGCTTGAAGAAAATGGGACCATTAAGGGGGTTCAATTCAAGACTAAAGATGGCCAAGAACATCGAGCTTATGCTCCTCTCACAATTTTCTGTGATGGTTGCTTCTCTAATCTGCGTCGTTCTCTCTGCAAACCCAAGGTAAATCATCTGGACATTGCTTAAATTTCATCAATACATGAACTAAGAGAGTACTTGGACCACTTGTATTTACTTTAAGAAGTATTGACAGGTTGATGTGCCCTCTCATTTTGTGGGTTTAGTCCTGGAGAATCGCAACCTTCCATTTGCAAATCATGGGCACGTTATTCAGGCAGCCGAACTCTTCTTCCCCGATCGTTATTCAGCTCATCCTCTTCCCACCCCTGGGGCCCTCCTAATGGGCGATGCTACAATATGCGCCACCCATTAACTGGCGGTGGAATGACAGTGGCACTTTCTGATATTGTTTTGCTTCGAAATCTTCTAAAGCCACTCCGTGACCTTAATGATTCTTCTTCTCTTTCTAGATATCTCGAATCCTTTTATACTTTGCGCAAGGTAAGCTCAATATACAGAGCTCCATTCTTTTCAACTTATTTTCCATTCAGTTCAGTTCAATATTTATTCAATAAGTTCCAGTCAATCAGTCTCAGTGAAGTTCAGTTCTATTGCTAATCATTCAGTTGAAAAGAACATAGCCGATTGCTACGAACTAGTATCCTTCTACTCAACTTATGATATTTTGGTGGTCGTTTTTGGCTTGCAGCCCATGGCATCCACAATAAACACCCTGGCGGGTGCCCTGTACAAGGTATTTTCTGCATCCCCTGATGAGGTGAGGGAGGAAATGCGCCAAGCTTGCTTTGACTATCTATGCCTCGGGGGTCAGTGTGCATTAGGACCCGTGTCTTTATTATCGGGTCTAAACCCGAGTCCAGTAAGCCCAGTCCTCCATTTTTCGGTGTTGCTATCTACGGAGTTGGCCGCCTGCTCCTTCCATTTCCTACACTTAAAAGCATCTGGACTGGGGCTAGACTTATCTCAGTAAGTACCTTGTATGATTTCTATTTCGATACTCAATAATGCACTATGTCTTTCGATTGTTGATTCTGGTCAATGGTTCATTTTCATTTTGCAGAGTGCCTGGGGTATTATTTTTCCGATCATTAAAGCCGAAGGAATGAGGCAAGTGTTCTTCCCTGCTTTCGTTCCAGCAATTTACAGAAGTTGTCCTGTTAATGATAAATCTGTAGAAGTGGTCAAGTCCTAGCAGCTGTGGATTCATTAAACAGTATAATCAAGTGAGCAACAATTTATAGGATTATTTTGCAATTGTACATACAATATCAGAGTATGAAAATTGTAAAATTTGGCACTTAATGTCTGTAATGTAACAAAAACTTTTGTCTACATATTACAATTACTTCCTTTTCGTTACATTATATACTAGACTAGACTATAATTATAGTGCCAAAAGCAAGTCTAGAACCGTTATTTGTAAACGAAGTAAAAAAATTGTGAATCCTATATAGCATAAATTTTTTTATTGTTAGCACTTAGCGTAATATTAATCTCTCTAATATTTTTAGATGTGACCCGACACATGTAGTTAATCCGGTATTGGACTCAACTCAACATGATCAACTTGAGCATATTCATAACCATATTGTATAAAATTGGATTATGAAATGAAAACATACAAACGATGATTGAAATGCAATGAATAATTAACTTACTTTAAACTAAAACATTTTTATGGTTATCAGCGGATATTCTAATAAACAAACATATTTAACTCTTGCGACCACAATTATGATGAGGAAAAATGGCGTTTCTGCTGTTTTATTTGAATGATTGGAATATTCTGCTTACCATTTTAAGAATTTTTTAGGGCTTAGGTGATTTTAACTAAATTTTCTTCTGACATGAATTGTGTTCTACAATTTTCTTTTCATTAATAAAAAAGTTCATCTCTTGCAGTCTTCCTTTTAATTTGAATGTACGCTTTTATAATAAGGGATAGCTCAGACTATTTGCTTAGAAAAATTAGCAGATGTTTAAGTACAAAAAAGGGATAAGGATTATACTAATTGGGTAGTTAATGTATAAAGTGGGAAAGATTTATTAGATAGCGGGTACGCAATAAAGAGAGAAATGTGTAAATTCTGCAAATCCCAAATTTGGAAATTGACAACTGGTATCATCGAATGAGTTTCCTTTCAACCCATTAAAGGAACTCAGAGCTCTCTTATTTGCGGAAAAATGGAATACATTTTGGCTACTTTGTTTGCCTTTGTCTTCCTATTGAATTTGAGGCCAGCAGCTAAAAAGATGGCGAAAATGGAAGATTTATCCTCTCTCCATGCTAAGAATGATGCTGCAAATTCAAGTGCGCTGAAGTTATTATTGTGGGCGCTGGCGTTGCTGGTGCAGCCCTTGCTTATGCGCCAATTCGGTTGTAACTGTTTGAACTTTTCAGTTATTGTTTTACAACTCCAACTCGGGAAAAATTCGGGTGTCCACAAAAAAGGTATAGAGAAATGAGAAAGTTGGAGAGAGAAAGACACATAAGAGAGAGAACTGAATGGAGGAACACATAATGGGATACCGAAATGGGGACAACATATTTCTTTCCCATTCAATTTGCCGGTTTTAAGTTTCCTTATTGAGAATAAGCAGCTTTGCATAGGCTAAACACATTTGGACACCTCGTCCCTTGAATTTTTTAACCTTTAAATTGTAATTGCATACAAAAATACCCCATTTTACCACTTGGATGTCACGTGCTAACTTTTAGTTGACTCGAGGTTTATAGGTTCACTTTAGAGAAGTTTAGATGCACGAGGGACAATTAGGAATAAGTTTGGTGGTTAAATTTGGTTTCCATTAGAAGTTTATCGAGCACCGGTAATCATTATGTTAGAATTGCTTGAGATGTGTATTTTCAATTTCAGGATGGAAGGCGAGTTCTTGTGATCGAAAGGGATTTGAGAGAGCCCAACAGAATTGTGGGTGAGCTGCTTCAACCCGGGGGATTTCTTAAATTAATCGAATTAGGTCTCCAAGGTTGGACAAAAAAATATTTCTTGATTATGGTTTAATTGTTGTTTTGTTTTGCCTTTCCCTTAGCTAACGAGCATTAACAAAATTACATAACAACACTTGCATTGCAGATTGTGTGGAGGAAATAGATGCACAACGAATCGTTGGTTTTGCTTTGTTTAAGGATGGGAATCATGCTAAATTGACATATCCTTTAGAAAAATTCGAGGTCGATGTTTCGGGAAAGAGTTTCCATAACGGGCGCTTTGTTCAGAGGATGAGACAAAAGGCCGCTACTCTTTCCAAGTATGGCTATGTTTTTTTTTTAAATTTAGTTCAGCTTTATTCAGTTCTGTTCCATTCATTTCTTCCTCTGATCATTTAGTCTGAAAGGACATATCCTTATTCTACTTAGATAATTCCATATAATCTCCTCGTTTCTTTGTTCGTTTCGATGTAGTGTGAAACTAGAGCAAGGAACAGTGAAATCTCTGATCGAAGAAAATGGGACTATTAAGGGAGTTCGATACAAGTCAAAGGACGGCCAGCAACATGAAGCTTACACGCCTCTCACAATTGTTTGCGACGGTTGCTTCTCAAACCCCTGTCGCTCTCTGTGCAATCCCAAGGTTAATAATTCAATTTCAAGATATAATCGGTTTTCGCTAGACCATTGTATTTATTTCTAAGAAGTATCGACAGATCGATGTGCCCTCTCGTTTTGTGGGCTTAATCCTCGAGAACTGTGAACTTCCTTTCCCGAATCATGGACATGTCATTCTAGCAGACCCTTCACCGGTTCTGTTTTATCCAATCAGCAGTACCGAAGTCCGCTGTTTTGTCGATGTACCAGGCCCGAAATTACCCTCCATTGCAAGTGGCGAAATGGCCAAGTATTTAAAGACCGTTGTAGCAAAACAGGTACATTCCTCCTTTTCGAACAAATTCTTTTTCTCGTGACGAGAAGAAATGAATAAAACTACATATTTCAGGTTCCTCTGGTCCTTCGAGATTCCTTTGTAGCTGTGATAGACAAGGCGATATCAGGACAATGCCAAACCGAAGCATGCCAGCTGTCCCTCTTCCAGTTCGCGGGGCCCTTCTATTGGGCGACGCATTGAACATGCGCCATCCGTTATGTGGTGGTGGAATGACCATCGCACTTGCCGATGTTGTTCTAGTCCGGAATCTTCTAAAGCCGCTCGGTGACTTAAATGACGCTTATGCCCTTGCCAAATTCCGAGAATCCTTTTATACTTTGCGCAAGGTAAGATCAATATCGTAACAAAAACATAGTTTAGTCCCTAACGTGAAGATAAAAGTATACTGTCTTAAACTCTTAAAAGTTCTTTCAATCCTCTGAAGTTGATTTAATATCACGTGCCAACTTCTAGTTATAAAAGAAAAAAGTGCATATTTAAAAGTCAAATAAATAAGAAGCCGACACGTGCCATTTATGAGCGAAAGCTAAAAAAGGGGATAACGTGAGCCATAAAGTATTCATTCGCCTCGTAATCACAACTTATGATATTTTTGTCGGGTTTCTGTTTTGCAGCCCTCGGCATCCACTCTCAACATTCTGGCAGGTACCCTCTACAAGGTGTTTTCACCGTCCCCTAACGGGGAAAACAAGGAAATCCGTCGAGCTTGTTATGACTACTTAAGCCTCGGGGGGCCAATGTGCAACGGGATTTATGTCTTTATTGTCTGGGATAAACCCGAGTCCACTAAGCTTAGCCGTCTATTCATTTAGTGTTGCTATATATGGAATTGGCCGTCTCCTCCTTCCATTTCCTACGCCTAAAGGCATATTGATTGGGGCTAGATTCATTTCGGTAAGTACTTAGTTTGCCTGAAACTCGTTTCACAGGACCGCGGTTTGACCAATCCAAACCCAATGAAACTTTGTTTTTCAGTTATCGATCCTAATTGGTAACTTGTGTATCATTTTGCAGAGTGCTTCAGGTATTATTTTCCCGATTATCAAAGCCGAAGGAATGAGGCAAACGTTCTTTCCTGCTACCGTCACTGCATTTTACAGGAACCCTTTATTTTATAGTAGATATAATTTATAATTTTAGTTGTCAAATTGTACAAACAGTATCAAAGAATGTACATTGTAAGATTTCGCTTTTGTGTATAAATCAATATAAGTTATTTATATAACATAGATACCGTTTTTGGTTCGTTACACGTAAGATTAAGTATTGACTCGTCTGAAACTAGAGTAGAATTTTGCAGTAATGTGGTTGCTATTAAGAAACAATTGTATGTGAAAAACAAACCGAATATTGTACTTGTAAGTTATAATCAATACAAATGTATCAAGCATATTCTAACATTTTCGGGTCTACTCGATTTTCTTCAACACTCTGGTATATTGTTAGGTTCCTCCATTAATGGTTCTGGTTCCACTCTCGATCGTCAATTTCATCATATATTTCCTCCTACATATACATTTCCATAGTAGCATAACACTAAATAAAACGAAAATCATTCGATTTAAAGAAAAAACAGAAGACAAAGACATACTTGCAAAAGCTCTTCGATGACATCTTCCATTGTAATAATGCCAACAGCTTCATGTTCAGCGAAAACCGGTGAAGGATTTTCGTCTATATGAAGTATTTCGGGATGTGCTCCGCTTCCCCATTTCTTACTCCTATTCGATCCCTGGCTTGGGAAACTCTTCATCTTCTTCAATGATCTTTTTCCCTTCAAAATTTGCTTGTCCTTTCGCTTTTCTCCATCTATGTCTATTTTCACATCTTTCCCTGAATTTGCACCGAATTTTTGAATAAATAACTTGTAAAGTTGACAACAACAACTTGGTATACACTAATTTACCATTGGAACCCGATTTCTCTTTTTCAGTTTGCCGCCTAATAACAACAGCCATGTGGCTGTGACCTTTCTGAAACTCGTTTAGTATGTCATATAGAGGCATCGTCTCCTCCACTCTGCCATTTGTTCGATTATCAAATTTTGACAAGATTATATGATTATAGTAACACGAAAATTATTCAATACCTTGGGATTTTGTTGGAAATTGGGAATAACCGCTTGAACACCCTCAGATCAACACTTGTAGAAAACGAACTTGAAGAGAAGTTTCCCGGATAACTTTGAAGATGATAACCACCAAATGAAAACTGCTTGAAACACGAACAACAAAAGCCTTTTTCATGGAAATTTCTGAAGTCGTATGATGACTTTTCAATTGAAACTTTTTCGGGGTTCTAATCTGAAAGTTTAACGGGATAAAATCAGAAACTGAAATGGAAGAACTTTGATGAAGAATGTTGTGATTCCTAGAACCAAAAATCTGAGAGTTTCAATGCCATGAACCGATTTTTTCTAAGGAAATTTTTTTCAGAAATTCTCTTTATATAGAGAATGAAGGGTTGCCATGAAAAGGTGTGACTTTTCATGAAAAGTCATGACTTCTTAGAGAAGTTGTGACTTTTGGTGAAAAGGTATGACTTCTTAGAGAAGTCTTATCCATTGGTGAAAAGGTACAACTTCTTAAAGAAGTTCTTATCAAGAATCAACGTAACTTTTCAGAAAACTTCTCTGAAAATCGACCGAGTCGCGACCGCGACTTCCGGTCGCGCTCGTGATTCAATTCTGGAAACTTACTGCTTTCTAAACAACACAAGTCGCGATCGCGATAAATGTCGCGATCGTGATTATTGTTTTCCATATTCTTATAACATCACCAAACTTTTGTCCTTGCAACCCGGACCCTCCCCGTAACATATTTCGTTCAAGTGTGCACTCCGCACTTTCCCTCACTTGTTCGATAACATGTTACAGTCACATTGAAACCAAGTCAATCCCAATTACACTAAAAATACCAACAATCCTCCCCCATTTTTAGTGTAATCCTTGATTAACTTAATAAAATCACAACAAACATCATACTCATGCGTTAGTGAAGTGTCTTAAAGATTGAACTTCACCTTAGTATATTACACATTCAAAATATTCGAATAACTAAAGTGTTTAATGGATTGAACTTTAGTTATCTATGTTGAATACCTCAAGATAATATATACATAAGTTCATATCAAAATTCCTCCCCGACACTATGTTTTACTAGCCTTGTGTCCTATCCATTCATAAGCATGTAGAGGCCAAGTCCCAACCTTTTGAAGCGGCTAAACTTCATGCTTATATAGGTAGCTCTTTTTAGTCTTGTACATGCGTATACAATTTGTCAAAAGAACTATTAAGAAGATAAACTTCAACCTCCCTTTATCTCGCATGTCCGAACACATACCTTGGGATGAAATACTTAATGTGTTCCAAATCTCTAGATGTGAGCTTTCCACATTAAACTCAAGCTTCTAATGTCATATTAGAAGGTGATTTGGGTATCTCAGCATGAGAGATTCTAGTTTTAAATGGAATTTAAACTCATTCCCATAGCCGACTTGTGCACAAGATCTTTCCTTAACCCTTTGGTTAAATAATCGGCTAAATTTTGCTCTATTTTCATAAACTCTAGCGAAATGACACCTTGTATGATTCTTTCCCGAATCATGCTATGTCTAACACTCAACTGCCTAGACTTGCCTTTATATACTTGTCTATAAGCATTTGCCAAGGCAGCTTCACTATCACACCTAATGGATATAGGTGATATCGACTTAGGCCACAATGGAATATCATACACGAGATCTCTCAGCCATTTGGCTTCTTTACCAGTAGCTGCTAAAGCTATAAATTCAGATTCCATTGTTGAGTCCGCTATACAAGTTTGTTTCTTCGATGCCCAAGAGATAGCACCTCCCCCAAGAAGAAATACTCATCCACTTGTGGAAGAACTATCTTCTTCATTCGATATATAACCGGCATCCGAATACCCTTCAAAAGCTGAAGGACATCCTGAATAGGTCAAACCATAATCCTTGGTTCCTTTCAAGTACCTGAACACTCTATTCAATGCTTGCCAATGTATAAAACCAGTATTACTAGTATATTTACCAAGTTTTCCAATAGCATAAGCTATATCAGGCCTAGTACTAATCATGGCATACATTAAACTACCTATAGCTCTAGAGTATTCCAGTTGCGATACCGCAACACCCTTATTCGGATATAGCCTGAGACAAGGATCCATAGGAGTACTAATTGGAGAACAATCTTTGAGATTGAACTTATTCAAAATCTTCTCAATATAATGCGATTGAGAAATTTGAATAACATTGTTCTTCCTCTTGATTCTTATACCAAGAATCACTTCAGCCTCCCCCACATCCTTCATATCAAAACTAGATGACAAAAATATCTTCGTTTTATCCACTTGATCTTGGTCAGTACCAAAAATCAACATGTCATCTACATATAAGCAAATGATAACTCCTTTACCAGAAGTATCAAACTTGCTATATACACACTTGTCCGCTTGATTTATAACAAAATCACTAGACAAGACCACATCATCAAACTTCTGATGCCACGCTTTTGGTGCTTGTTTCAGTCCATACAAAGACTTTTTTAGTTTGCATACTTTGTTTTCACAACCTGACATAACATATCCTTCTGGCAGTTTCATATAAATCTCCTCATCCAATTCACCATTCAAGAATGCTGTTTTAACATCCATTTGGTGAATTACAAGATTGTGTATAGCCGCTAGTGCTATTAACAACCTAATAGTTGAGGTCCTTGCTACTAGAGCATAAGTATCAAAGAAGTCAATCCCTTCTTTTTGTCTAAAGCCTTGGATAACCAATTCGGCTTTATACTTATCAATGGTACCATCCACTTTCATTTTCCTTTTGAAAATTCATTTATTTCCTAAAGCTATACAGTCAGGTGGAAGATCAGTCAATTCCCATGTATTATTATACATGATAGAATCCATCTCATCCTGGATTGCTTCTTTCCAGAACACAACATCTCTTGAAGCCATTGCTTCACTAAACGTTTTTGGATCCTCCTCAATATGATAACAATATTGATATAGACACTCAATCTTTTCCCTTGATCGTTCAACCAAATATAGGTAAAAGTCGTCTCCAAATGTTTTGGCTTTTCTAGCTCTAGCACTTTTCCTAAGTTCAGATGGTCCATGTAACGAAACATTACTACCAGAAACACTATCAAATTGAATGGAGTTCTCACTAGATGAATTATTATTCATGCCCCTTGATTTGGGTATAGATGTAAACCTATCTTCATCAAAGATAGCATCTCTTGACTCTATCACCGCGTTCACTGACACATAGTCATCAGGTTCTATTACATAAAACCTATATGCATAGGAATGCTCAGGATATCCTATAAATATACAATCAATACCTTTTTCACACAAGTTTCTTCTTTTCGGATCAGTGAGTCTCACAACTGCCCTACAGCCCCATGTTCGCAGATAACTCAACTTTTGTACTTTCTTATACCAAAGTTCATAAGGGGTAATTTTACTCTTTTATTAGGAATACGATTCAACAAATAACAGGCTGTCAACATAGCCTCAGCTCAAAAACCTTCACTTAATCCTGAATAGGATAACATGGCATTAACCATTTATTTCAAGGTTCTATTTTTCCTTTCTGCCACACCATTTTGTTGTGGTGTATAAGGTGATGTAGTTTGGTGTATTGTTCCAGTAGATTGGAAATATATTAGATCATAATACTCACCTCCTCGGTCAGTACGCAAATTTTTAATCAGACTACCATGATGTAACTCTACTTCATTCTCGTAAATCTTGAATTTATCAAGAGCTTCATCCTTAGCATGCAACAAATACACATAACAAAATCTAGTAGCATCATCAATAAAAGTAACAACACAAATCACTATGAATCAATTCTAAAGGATTGGAAATCCTACTAACATCCTTAAAAGACTTCGTAGTGATTTTGGTCAACATGCAAGACTTACACTTCTCATGATACAAATCAACTTCGGGTATAAGATTCATCTTAGACATATTCATTAATCTATCATAATGAACATGACCTAGTCTAGCATGCCATAAAATCGAGTCATTCATAGATTTTCTACTACTAGATGAAAGCATAAACGAAGACTGATGATCACTAAAAGGAACTTTAATATTCAACATAAACATGCCATTACACAAATAACCGAATCCTACAAATGAACCATGTCTTGACAAGATATACTTGCCACTTTCAAACACTTGTTTGTAACCACTATTATTAAGTACAACACCAGATAACAGATTCTTTCAAATCCCAGGAACATACAACACATTACTTAAATTAATACATTTTCCAGAAGTAAACACAAGAGTAACATTTTCTAGTCCTTTAATTGGTTCAGTAGCAACATTTCCCATCTTTAATAGAGATCCATCTTCTATTGGTTGAAAATCTTTAAACCAACGAAGATCTTTGCATACATGCCTTGTTGCTCTCGAATCAACCCACCAAGCAACATCATCATCATGTGCATAAAATGCCTCATAAATCAATGATACATAATTCTTATCAGAATTATAATTTTGGATCAAAAACTGACCTTGTTGCTTTTCAGGATCCTTAGACCACTCGAACTAGAATTGTTCTTGCCTTTTCCAGACCGACAATCCTTCTTGAAATGACCGGATTTGCCACACTTTCAACACACCATTTTGGGTTTCTTGTTGAAAAAGTTTTTGTTGTTCCCCTTAAACTTTCGTTTATTGTCCTTGTTTCCCTTTGGATTCATGGAAGATTCTCCTTCAACCATATTAACAGAACCAATACCAACTTGATTCTTACCCTTAGGATTACTTTCATTTTCTTGAGCCCTTAATGACTCCTCAATCCTAAGATGACTTCCGAGTTGCACTAGAGTCAACTCTTCTTTCTTATGTTTCAAAGTATGTTTGAAATCTCTCCAAGATGGTGGCAGTTTATCAATAATACTAGAAACAGAAATGGATTCATCCATTTTCATCTCATGTTGGGAAAACTGTCCCAAAATTCTCAACAATTCATTGAATTGTTCCATGA
>CAOJBJ010501911.1:0-17854 GCA_948291685.1 Euphorbia celastroides | reverse complement strand
CGCCTAGAGAAGAACAACGCCAAGGTAAAGGGCGAGGTAGATATGCATAGGCGAGCTGTTGAGTTTGAAGAATGGGACCTTGTCCTCGTGCACTTGGGCAAGGAACGACTCGTCCATGCTACCAACAGTAAGTTGAGGCCGTGCAAGTATGGTCCTTTTCGGATCATCAAGAAAATCAACCCCAATGCTTACATGCTAGAGCTGCCTGTATGGCTCAGAAAGATGTCTCCTTCCTTCAACATCAAAGACCTGACCGCGTACAAGGAAGATGGCCCCTTAGCCTACCCAAACCAACCGTTGGAGCCCAACTTTTTCAAAGGAGGGGAGAATGATGGGGACATCGCCCCAAGTCACGCCCCGAGTCCGGGATCCGGAATCAGTCTGGATGCAATCACCTCACTCCGGAACTCAGTCCGGAGTCAATGACCTCAGCTTGCGACCTAGATATTTTTGAACTTGACAGGAAAGTCTGACAGAGTTGGTGAAGACTGATTGGACGCCAAGTCAAGTCAGCCTTACCTCACCCCATGCCTCTCATACCGCCACTTGCCAAGTTGTAATATTTTATTATTGATGTAATATTTTAAGTATTTTGTACTTGAGTATAAAACCCCATCTTTTGTCTTTGTAAAAAAACATTTCATCAATTAATCAACTTGAAATTCAGAGATCTCTCTCTTTATCCGGTTTCATAACCTTCAAGTGCGGCTTGAAAATCCTTAGGAAAACTCTGTTTTCTAGCAAGTTTAGCTTGCGAATTCCTCTTTGTTGGTTTAAGGTTAAAACCATCGCCCATAATCCTCATCACACATGGTTAGAAGTCCAATTGTGTCGTCAATTGCAGCAGGGAAAAATCCTTGAAGTCATATGTTTGTGTGACTCTAGTTATACATTTGTTTTTCTTTTCATTTTCTCCGTATTATGGTTACATTTATGTTCTTGTTGTAATATGATAATATATGATAAAGATACAGTCAATATAATAATTTCTCAAACACATCGTATATGATGAAACATCGTTTAAGTCGTGTCCGATGTACTTAGCTAAACTCTTTTCAAAGTTGTGTGACATTTGAGCCAATGCTATAAAAAGAGCAATTAAGTACTCATTTTTCTGGGGAACTTGCTGTCCCGGTTTTCATTAGAGAAATTCCATTTTTTTTGTTTTTATCAATGGAACTGATACTCCTTGTTAACAAGAGTATTAGAGCACAAACAACTAGAAGTTCCTTGAACAAAAATTTAATTCAACACAATAAACTAAACTTGAGTCTTAATCTGGCCGGCCGTAGAATAAAACCTCCAACATGATACTTGTCCTGTCATCCAACAAATAATTCACCCTGCAATTTAATTAAATAATGTGCTTGTGTATATATGAGAGATTTCTGAAAGCTGACCATGTTCAAAAATGGTTCAAATCATTCCTTCAATACTCGTGCTCGCTTTCTCCCTCTTTTCAACCGCTGTATTTTCACATGATTCGGATGACCGTAGAGCCTACATTGTCCACATGGACAGATCATCAATGCCAGCTCGGTTTTTGTCTTGCCATGATTGGTACATGTCAATATTGTCATCCTTGTCATCATCAGACAACGGCGCCCCTCCGATTCACCTCTACACCTACAGGCACGTGATGGACGGATTCAGTGCTGTGTTATCACAAGCCCACCTTGACCAACTCGAAGAATCGCCAAGTCACATTGCTACTTTTCCTGAATCGGTTGGGCACCCCGATACTGCCTACACACCGAGGTTTCTAGGCCTGAACAAGAAAACCGGGTTATGGCCCGCTAGTAAGTTCGGTGATGACATAATCATTGGTGTTCTTGATACAGGAATATGGCCTGAAAGTGAAAGTTTCAATGACAAACACATCCCTCCGGTGCCTTCACGCTGGCGTGGGATGTGTGAAAATGGAACCGAGTTCAATGCTTCTAACTGCAACAAAAAGCTCATTGGAGCTCGGAAGTTTAGCCAAGGGATGAAGCAATATGGACTAAACATATCGGTAGATGACTATGATTCTCCTAGAGATTTCTTTGGTCATAGATCACATACATCGTCAACCGCTGCAGGAAATCGGGTGCAAAACGTTGATTATTTCGGTTATGCTAAGGGCACAGCTCGAGGGATTGCACCATCGGCCAGGATAGCAATCTATAAAGTGATATTCTACAATAAAGACCGGGTTTCTTACAAGGCGGTAGCAAACGATGTGCTTGCTGGCATGGATCAAGCTATAGAAGACGGTGTAGACATTATGTCGCTGTCGTTGGGTTTCCCCGAAGTCCCCTTATTTGAGAACCCGATAGCTATCGGAGCTTTCGCAGCCTTGAAGAAAGGGATATTTGCTTCTTGTTCATCCGGAAATAAAGGCCCGAGTCAATACACCTTGCACAATGGGGTCCCTTGGCTAACGACGGTTGGTGCTGGGACCACTGATCACCAGTTTGGAGCTCGTGTTGCACTCGGAAGGTGGGGCCACGACTTTCACAGGACAGTCTATGTATCCCGAGAATCTTTTCATCTCAAAGATTCCTATATATTTTGGACATGGAAATCGGACCAAGAACTATGCATATGGGGTTCATTGGATCCTAAGGAAGTTGATGGCAAAGTTATCTTTTGTGACTACGACAATGAAATGTCGCCATTTTGACAAGAATCAGAAGCATTATACCGATTTGGTGTAGATATTGGTGGAGCCGTTGCAGCTGTCTTCAGTGGATACGATGGGGAACTTAAAGGACCCGAAGACTTTTACCAACCGCTTGTTCTAGTGAGCAAAGAAGATGGAGACAAGATCAAGAATTACATACTCAACACGGTAAATACAACGGTTAGTATCGAATTTGGCAAAACCATATTCGACACAAAACCGGCTCCAAAAGTGGCGATTTTTCCTCTCGAGGACCGAGTTTAAGCTCCCCATGGACTCTAAAACCAGATATTTTAGCTCCGGGAAATCATATTTTGGCTGCTTGGGCTCCTAACAGAGGATTAGTACCGATTCGGGACGATGACTACTTGTTGACTGATTATGCTGTTGTTTCTGGCACATCAATGGCGTGCCCGCACGTTTTTGGTATAGCTGCATTACTAAAAGCGAAACACCGTGATTGGAGCTCAGCAGCCATCCGATCGGTGATGATGACTACTGCTTATGTGAGAGACAACATGAACCGTGTGATCATAGATATGGACACGGGAGTTTCAGGCAGTCCACTCGATTTTGGAGCAGGGCATGTAGACCCGAACAAAGCTATGGACCCGGGGCTAGTTTATGATCTCGAGGTTGTTGATTATGTTAACTATCTATGTGCATTGAACTACACTAGGCAACAGATTCAGATTATTGTCGGAACGTTGAATTATAGTTGCGGTAAAGCTAGCTTGGATTTAAACTATCCGTCTTTTATCGTCATTTTGAATAATACTGATTCGACCACATTAACGTTCAGGAGAATGTTAACGAGTGTGGTTGATTCTGAATCTGTTTATAGTTCAACTATTGAAGTTCCTCGGGGGATCAAAGCCATTGTGGAACCATCAGAGCTGAGATTTTCGGGTAAATTTAGTAAAGCCGAGTTTAGATTGACAGTGGAGATTGATTTGGAAGCTGATGGTGTGTATCCACAGAGCGATTTTTTCGGGAACTACAGATTTTTAAATTGGTATGAGGCTGAAGGGACACATATAGTAAGAAGTCCAATTGTTTCTGCAACTGCTTCGAGTATGTTACGGGGGGAATGACTATTAGAAATCCTTGTTTTGATTTGATTTGTTTTATTATATATAATGGTTGGTTATTCAGAGCTTTGAGAACTTGTAGATCCCGACTATCACAGTAATGACATAGTTGTAATCTCTATAATTAACCTTGCAATCTTAATAATAACAATAGCTTACATGCAAATTAAGAACAATAAAGGCGACTTAAACAATAAGATCTATTAAGCGTTGTTTATGTGTATTCTGACATCAAGTGTCCAAGTGACACAATGTTCACTTTTTTGTATTCTTTGTTGAAACCAAGGCTCCATCTTACACATAAAAATATATAAAAAAAGATTGAAAAAACACAACTCAAATTCCTTGAACAAGAATCTTTGTTCTGTTTCTAGCCGGCCGAACAAAAAGAGAACATTGTGAGCAATGTACTCTGGCTTTTGCTTGTGGATTGTTCCAAGCTTAGTACATATCAAATCCGACTTTTGTTTTGCTTGATGCTATTGAACAATGCTATGTCTCGGGATAGACGGTAACTCTGTATATAACTCAGATAATTCGAACTTGACAATATCAACTGACCTGCAAAATGGGTCAGCACAGTCTTTCGAAAATCCTTCTCATTTTGCTCGCCTTTTCGGTTGCCAAGTCATCAAATGCATTGGACAACAACCGTAAGGCCTACATTATCCACATGGACAAATCATCGATTCCACCTTCCTTCACTTCTCACCACGATTGGTACACGTCAACATTGTCATCGCTGACATCAGCAGACGGCATTCCGCCAGCTCACCTCTACACGTACAAACACGTTGTGGACGGATTCAGCGCTGTGCTATCACAATCACACCTCGACCAACTCGAAGAACTGCCAGGCCATATTGCCACCTTTCCCGAATCAATCGCCCACCCCCACACCACTCACACACCACAGTTTTTGGGATTAAACCGAAACACCGGACTTTGGCCAGCTGGAAAGTTCGGCGATGACGTCATCATCGGTGTTATTGACACAGGAATATGGCCCGAAAGTGAAAGCTTTAGCGATAAAAACATGCCTCCAGTGCCAGACCGTTGGCACGGGATATGTGAAACAGGAGTCGAGTTTAACGCCTCTCATTGCAACAAAAAGCTCATCGGGGCTCGGAAATTCAGCGAAGGAATGAAACAGTACAATCTCAACATATCGACAACCGATGACTATGACTCCCCGAGAGATTTCATGGGCCACGGGTCCCACACATCGTCAACCGCCGCTGGCACTTGGGTGAAAAATGTGGACTATTTTGGTTATGGTAAAGGAACCGCTCGAGGAATCGCGCCAATGGCGAGGATAGCGATGTATAAAGTGCTTTTCAGCAACGACGATAGCAACGCTTATGAAGCTGCAGCAACCGATGTTCTTGCTGGGATGGACCAAGCCATAGAAGACGGTGTAGACATAATGTCATTGTCACTCGGTTTCTTCGAAGTGCACTTTTTCGAAAACCCGATAGCTATAGGAGCATTTGCAGCATTGAAGAAAGGGATATTTGTTACATGTTCAGCCGGAAATTCGGGCCCTCATGGATACACAATGCTCAATGGAGCCCCGTGGATCACAACTGTTGGTGCTGGAACTATAGACCGCCAATTTGGCGCTCATCTTACACTTGGCGAAGGCATAATATCATTCACTGGACAATCTTTCTACCCCGAAAATCTGTTTGTTTCGAGGATACCGATATATTTCGGACAAGGAAACCGAAGCAAGGAGCTCTGTGAATGGGGCTCATTGGATCCTGAAGAAGTTGCCGGCAAGTTCGTCTTCTGTGATTATGACAATGAAACAACGGTGTTCGAAACCTATGGCCCGGATATTGAAGGAGCGATTGGCACCATCTTTAGTGAAGACTACGGGGAATTCAACCACCCGAAAGACTTTTATCAACCCTGTCTTTTAGTGAACCCGAAAGACGGAGCCTCAATCAAGAACTACATACTCAACACACCAAATGCAACCGTCAGTGTAGAATTCGGGAAGACTCTATTAGGCGCTACACCAGCTCCAAAAGTGGCCTACTTTTCATCACGAGGGCCCAGTCGAAGATCCCCATGGATTTTGAAACCCGATATATTGGCCCCGGGGTACCATATTTTAGCAGCTTGGGCTCCTAACAGAGCCTTTGCACCGATTCGAGACGATGACTATTTGGTCACAGATTATGCAATCGTCTCAGGGACTTCAATGTCGTGTCCTCACATTGCTGGCATTGCTGCACTGCTCAAAGCCGCCCATCGGGACTGGAGCCCAGCTGCTGTTCGGTCAGCCATAATGACTACTGCTTACGTGAAGGACAACACGAATGGTATAATCACCGATATGATAACTGGCGTTGCTGGGACCCCTCTTGATTTTGGGGCGGGGCACGTGGACCCCAACAAAGCTATGGATCCCGGGCTAGTTTACGATCTCGAGATTGATGATTACATCAACTATCTATGTGCATTGAACTACACGGGCCAACAAATCGGGATAATAATAGGGATGTCGAATTATACTTGTGATCGAGCGAGTTTGGATCTGAACTATCCGTCTTTTATGGTTATTTTGAACAACACGAATGCGACCACTTTGACGTTTCGGAGAACATTAATGAGTGTGGTGGATACTGCTTCGGTATACAATGCAGTGGTGAACGTTCCTCAGGGAATGAAAGCTAGCGTTCGGCCAACAATGCTGAGTTTTGCAGGAAAATATAGCAAAGCGGAATTCAATTTAACGGTGGAGATCGATTTGGAAGCTGATGGTTTTGTTCCCCAGAGCGATTATTTTGGGAACTTCGGGTTTTTAAGCTGGTACGAGGATAAGGGGACACATGTGGTTAGAAGTCCTGTTGTGTCTGCAATTGCATCAGCAAAAAACCCGTGAAAAAGGAGCCGAATGCTTGAATGTATTTACAACTCATAAGTTGTTTTCTGAACATCAGGCAGACATAAAAAATCGAATAAATGCGCAATTTCAAAAACAGTTCTGAGAAAAAAACATGTCTATAAACCAGAGTGCTTCAATTCGCTCTTGAAGACGATACTTTTTCAGCAATCTCAAAATTCAATTGAAAATGCAGTTACTTTTGGGATACTAATCGAATTTTTTTGTCACATACAAAAATCGACATTTAGTCACTTGAAAACGAGAAAACAACTGCAATACTCAATAACACGTAAGCCGAAAATGAAAACCAGTAAGACTGCATTTGTACATCTGTACAAGCAATGTACTTCTCAATAAACCGAAATATTTCAGCAGAACAACTTTCCGCTACTTGATCAAGAAAAAAACCTGAAAAAAGCCAATTCACTACTGAATTTACAAGCACGATTTAAGATTGAATAACCCGATCTATTGCAGCTACATAGTATTCCTTTGGCATGGTTCCAACAACAGATTCTCGCTTCTCGCCATTCTTGAAAAGCAACACCACCGGTACGGCTTTAATATCATAATCCTCTGCAACATCCAAATCACTGCCTGTATTCAGCATGAAGCATTTGAGTTTTCCGGTATACTCTTCTGCAATTTCATCGATCACTCGGTGAACCATCTTGCAAGGCCCGCACCAACTTGCATAGAATTCAACTAGCACCGGAGCCTCGCTCTTTAGAATCAGATTCTCCCACGAGTTCTTGGTTACAACTGAAATCGAAGATATGAAACCACGGAGCAGTTAAGAAAACATAAGATTATCTTCATTTCATAAGTTCTATCAACGCAAAGACACCGAGCAGTCAAAATCGAGGTTTCTCGCAATCTGATACAACTAGATAGGCAAAGATTCATCAAAACAAGATTCCATTTCAAAAATAAGCTTAAAAAGGCAAGAACTTTATAGCACTATAAGAAAAGCAAATCACTCTCATATCATCAATCAACTATATTCATATTCCTCTCAACCCGAAACAGAAAACAAGCATCAATTGAAAAACACAAAAGCTCTATTGGCCTCAGCCATTTTAAGAGTCATCTCCTTCATTCTAACAGCACTGCCACTGCCATTAGCAGCATCCATCAATTCACAGCTCAATTTAAAAGCCATATCGGGGCTGGAACGTTCAAGCGCCGCCTTCAACAGCTACCTAATGGCCAAAGCTCTACCCCTAACGCCATCTAACTCTACCGGAACTTGATGGGTCGACCCGGCAACCCGCCTCGGTTTCACAATAACTTCAGGGGCCACTTTCCGTACAGCTTGGCGCAGTACAAGCAACGGATTCAATTGGGTCTTGATCTGAATCCTTTTCAAAGCTTTATAAGCAATAAAGAAAGCTAACGATTTATTCCCATTTCGCAGCACGCGATTAACGAAGAGATTAACTAATCGATTACGGTAAATTGGATCGGCTCTTTAGCCTGTAGCAACAAACTGAATAGATCAAGAAAACGCTGAATCAATTAGGGGAAAAGACGCAATTGATTTGGGGATTTGAAGTACCTCGAGAATCGCGGGAGCAGAGGAGCTTGAGAGGCGGAGGAGGCGGCGGAGAGGCGACGGAGAATGAGAGATTTGAGCGGCGGGGAGAGGCGGATGAGAGGGGGAAAGGGAGGGTTGAAGGGGTGAGGAGAGCGCGTGCGGCGGCGCTTGGAGAGTTGAGAGATGGAAGTGGAGAGAAAAGTGAAGAGGAGGAAGACGCCATTGGATAAAGGGGAAAAGGGTTCAGAGGAAACGAGAGAAAGGCGAAGAATTGGAAGTGAAAATTGAAGCTTGGTGAAGAGGGAGATGAAGACGAAGTTAGGTGTAACAGACGAGAGTGGAAAAGAAGATGAATAATAATAAGAAAAAAGGACGAAAATACATCAGGGATCCCTCGTGTTTTTTGAAATTGCAATAGGCTCCCATTTTCGATATTATCAAGAATTCAAGAATTACTTGTTTTTATCTTTTGAATATGTGAGACATGTCAGCTAATTTTAGGCATAAAATATTTTGTATTCATGTAGAGTTTGGAGAAGAATGTATTTCAAAACGTAAAAGTGGGAACTCTGACACACATGTTAGTGACTGAATTCATGGCTTAAAATTCATAACTCATTAATCACACAAAAACAATTATGTAACTACACAAAGTCAGTCTCCGAGTTCCATATTTAAATTTGTTAAAAAGATGACCAATAGTGTCATGTATTATAAGAAATGTTTCCAATTAAGATGGTTTATTTTACCATACGACTTCAAGAAACTCGAGCACACAAACTATTGGCTACACTCTAAACATGTATTTGAGACAAATACAAAATAGTGTGGAGTGGAACGTAGTTAATACTAAAGAAAAGAAATTCACAATCTAATATAAAGACAATGCACTAATTCGTATTATACAGTAAAAATGCATCACGAGAGGTACTTTGTAGCTAAAGAAAAGAAATTTACAATTTAGAAAAAAAAAAACTATGAATACTTGCACACTCATTCGGGTTTAGTAAAAGTTGTAAAATTCGGGTCCAAGGAACCTATTGCTTATTTGTTATATGGAGGCAAATACAATGCCCAAAATGTTCAGAGTGTTATTTGTGTTCCTAAAGAAGTTAAAAGGACCAAGAGTAAATTTTGCACATGAAAAGTCACGTTTTAAAGATGGTGAAAAGGACACGCTTGGTGGGACTCCAAGCCACATTCCTCTGAAGTTCACACTACAATTTTCTTTTTGAGCAAAAATTCAGTAAATAATTGGATAAATTTGTTTTAAACATCAGACAAGCAAACATAATCAAAGGTTAAGAGCAAAATATTATTTCCCTTTTCTCTTAAGAATTTTTATGAAATTTCATTGGTCACTTCTAAGTAATGCAGGCATTATTTTGTTTTAAATCAAGGAACAAATTAATCTTGTTTCTTATTACAACATAACCTTTTTTACCTTAATAGATCTTTGATCACGCCAGACGTGACATTTACAGTTTATAGACACAAACTCACTCGTTTGATACACGCCACAAACTTTACCAACAAAATATCACTGACTTACCTCAATGACTTTACAGTATCATCACAAGCATCGGTGTTACACGATTGCCTAATGTTGCTTTTATTCTATGTGGTAATGATAGGAAATGAGAAATGAATTATATTTTCCATTTCTAATTTGATCGACAAATTCCACAACATCTTGGACATATCATTTCGTCCCAAGTCACAAGTACATATTATAATGATACTAATCAATTGGTACATGAATCAAACTTAAGATGAATTGAGAAGAAGAGCATGATCGGTAATCAGAGCAAGTAGGCGCCATTCCTTTGAACTTGTTTATATTGAATAGAAATATTAGGAATGCGAGAAATCTTAGGCCAATCCTCAGCCTTGTTGTTATTGCATCTTTCTTCTAGCTGTGGACATCCCGAGACACTCAAATCTCTTAGTGCAACGAGTTCGAGCATCCACTCTGGCATACATGTCAAACTTGGACACTGATATATCGACAGACATTGAAGTGTGGTAACATATCGAAGCTCCTTCGGTAGAGCAACCATGAATTGAAATTTAACAGAACGGAGGACTTCAAGGCTTTGCCAATGCATTCCATCATCTTTGTCGTCGTTAAACAATGTTTCCAATGAGCAACCATGAAAAAAAGATGTTGAAGAGAAGGAAAGTATTGTAGCAACTCGTTCTCTAGAGAATCTTCCACACTCCAGATATTGAGACTTTGTAACTGAGAGAGAGTACCGAAAGGCGAAGATCCTGATTTTTTTTGACATCTTCAGTATTTCCGGCAGAGATTTCATCCCAATCCCGTCCAATTCCAGTGTTTTAAGCTCCGGGAAAAGAGGCAAATTGGTCAGGTTAGAGCAACCTTGTAGCCACAACTTAGAAAGACAAGGAAAGCGAGGAATCTCTTCGGTTAATAATGGCGATAGTCTCTTGAATCCTTTCAGTTCGGGGCAGCCAATGAGAGTAAGATCTGTTAGAGAAGGAAAGAACAAAGAAGAAGATTCTCCCCCATTTTTTATGTCTATACGCTCCAGCTGTGTCAAACCATTAAAGTCTAACCTTTTAAGGTGAGGGAGCTGATCTAACCGCGGAAGCCATTGTATTCTTCTGCAGTTAAAGACAAAAACAGACACCAAATTTGTGATGGATGGTAGCCAGCTTGGAGGCTTCACTCCTCTATAAGACCAAACCGTCAAATTCTTTCAAATTTGGGTTTGGAGATAATGCCTCCATTCCCATTTCATCATTAGCTACATCATTTTCACTGAAATCATTGTTCTCGTCATGGTACCACCCCCAATCTAGTTTCAGTTTTTTGAAGCCACTTCTTCTCATTAAAACGAGCTTCGGTAAATTCAATGCGGCATTTTTCACGTATCTCAAATTCTTGATATGCAATTCACCCCTCAGGTTGTTCAACGGATGTAATTCATCGAGCCCGCCAATTCGTTTGGAGATAGAATGATCCTTGGCTATCACATATTCAGATAATTTCTCAAGTCTTGTCAGTTTTCCAATACCTTGCGGCATGTGGCTCAACTCGTCACACCTATAATTGTCGAGATCTGTAAGATTAACCAACTTTGAGATGTTGCTTGGAAGCTGCACAAGGCTTGAACACTTCACTAATTTTAGCACTTGCAATTTCTGTAGTTTGGTAATTGATTCTGGAAGTTTGGAAAAGCAAGTGACATAGAAATCATCATTGTGAGAAAGATCGAGATGCCTTAAATGCTTCAATTTGTAAATGGAATTTGGCAGTGCTGGGATTCCCATATAAGATAGATCAAGCACCCTCAAGCATCTCAAATTACAAAACATGGCATTGAGTCCTTCTTCATCAAAAGACAAATATGAAATAACCCTACCCGTTGTCAATATTGTACGAATCTTTTCCACCTTCAACAAGGAGGATTTATATTGCTGAGATAATTCGAGCAACCATGAAATGACACATGATTTGTATAGTTATTAATACTTCCCGTTCCAGAATGTGATGCAGAGAATTGTCACCAGCGACCGAGATGGCTAAATCGTGCATCAAATCATGCATTTGCAATACTCAACTTTGCCAAAATCATCCTTTTCCACATCTTGAAAGAAAGACAATCGAAAAAGATCCATGAAATACTTGATCCCACATCCCGAAGACACTCATTATTTGTTGACTTGAGATATCCTTGGGCCTTCCATAATAGTATGAGTTCATCTACGGGTATATTAAAGTCTTTCGGGAACAAGCTACAATAAGCAAAGCGATGCTTATAATGGGAAGGAAGATGATTGTAACTCAACCTAAGAATTGGCAAAATATCATGTGTGAACACATCGATCTTTGAGAGCTCGTTGTCTTTAAACAATACCCACTCAAAGTCCGGATCTTTGAAATACAACACTCCTCCAATATTCATTATGGCTAACGGAACTCCACAACACTTCCCTACAATTTCCTTCCCCATAGCTTCGATGCTTGGATTTGGAAGCTGCCCTTGTTTGAATGCCACTTGCTTGAACAATGACCAAGACTCGTTTTCCGACAGCCCTTTTAGTTCTTGTATAGAAATAGGCCGACTTATCTCTGCAACTGTTCTAAGTCGAGTAGTAATTACGATTTGACTTCCTTTAGCACCACCATCCAACAAGTCTTTAAAACTACACCATTTATTCACATCCTCATTCCAGACATCATCTAACACAAGCAAGAACTTTTTCAAATTGATTGCTCCATGGAGGCGGTTTTTTAATGGATCCATCTCAGAAATGTTCACATTTTCTCCAACTGCAGATTCTAAAGCTTTTTTAACCAACAAATGCACATCAAAATCATCAGAAACACACACCCACATCTTCAACTCGAAATGATTTTTGACATCGACATCATTATAAACCATTTGAGCAAGCATAGTCTTACCCAATCCTCCAATTCCAACAATTGAAACAACCGACACATTCTCACACAATCAGACGAAAGTAAAAGCCAAACAATTTCCTCCTTATCGTGCTCTCTACCAATGACAACTTGAGGGGGAGAGGAGTGAGTTTGGTATCTATCCTTAGGCACAAAAGACCTCACAACAACAGAACGCTCTTCCAAATGAAACTTATTCTTTTCATCAGCAATTTCATCCAGTCTCTCCCTAAGAACCTAAACCTTATGACCCATTTTGAGACCAAAAGCAAACTGGTTGGAACTCGAGAAGAAAAGACGCACCTTTGTGGAAATTCTAGAACCGTCCATAACTTGTTGACGCAAGGACTCAGTAGAAATCTCATCGAGCAAGTCATCAGCATCATACAAGGCTTCACTCAGCAATCCGAGCCAGTGTTTGACCTGAGGATTCTCCATTGACTGCTCCTCAGCGTGAAGAAGAACTCCTTCGATTGTGGAAACAGTTCTCTTGAGTTTGTTGAGCTCGTCTTTGACTCCCCACCAGAGGCCTATTTCATTCAGCAACAAAGATCCCACCTTGGAAATGAGACCAACAGCAATGTCGGAAAGGATTACTTCAGCCATTGTTGAGGGTAAGAGAAGCACGAGAGAACTGAACTGGGTTGATTGCAAGAGTTCAAAAGCTCAGATCTACAAATCCAATGTGAATATACAGCACAGATGCAAGTGTTGACCAATTGGAGTTTTTTATTTGATATCAGATCTGGTAGGAATAAAATAACAAAGCAAATGACAATATTATATTTACATAATAAATGGGTAGTTGAATCCAGCTCCAACTCCTTACACGGTCAATAATAACAATACAACATGTTTCTGGATGTTTTCATGGTAACTTTGATACTGTTGAAGTACCGGTTTATGAGAACGGATTGATTGTAACCGGCCCAGTCAGGAAGACTTGCTTCCATATTGGCTCTTGAGTTTTTCGGTTTGAGATCAAGAGAGTCTTCTGATGAAACATACTAAGTTGAGAAACATACAAGAAACCAATCATCAATGTTGATCAGTGACATAAAACAAAATCCTTAGTTCACAAGAACATGATTTTTATGGCAGATAGTACAAACTGGAAGAGTTACCTTGTAATTTCATTACCATTAGCACTATTACCATCCCAACTGTCTAAATTTTTATGAGAAAATGAAAAACAAGCAGGTATCGAAGTATAATTGAGATTAATCTACACTTATTTTGAGGTCATAATTTGCAACTCAATGCTCTGCTCCTGTACATACCCCTACCTAACCTCCAAAATATACACAATCTACCAAGGACCTGTCATTGTCCTCCGCAAGCATCGCCTTTCTGATCCCCATTTTCGGTTCATTTTCCCCAATAACTGCCAAAGCAAATGATAACTCATCAGCCTCTTAATATATTTTTCATGTTTTTAGGACTTAAAACAAATATATAATCCAATTTACTACTCCAAGGTTAATATTAAGGCGCTAATACTACTGAAGAGACCCTTTACCTGATTTTTCTGCATTTTAATAATCTCTGCCTGCGGCAACCAGAAACATGGTCAGTAATCAGCAGAAATCATACAAGACAAAATTACGAAAGCTTTTTACTTAACTAACCTACATACCTGTTTTTTTCTGCAATTCCCGATTCATTTCTTTAAGCTTGGCAACTTCTGCTTCCAGCTCCAATGTATAGGCCTGACCACAATCCAATGAAAACCAAAAGAAAATTTAATCGGACTTCGCACAACTGTAATACAAAACAATAGGGAATAATGGCCCGTTTCTAGACTCACCTGTTTCCTAGCACGAGACCTTGCAGCCGGCTCTCGGTTTTTAATCATCCTCCTCTGTCTTCTCTCTACCACCTTCTCCAATGCTGCACCGCCTTTCCTTCCCCTTCCAAACACATGTGGCACTGGCGACAATGAAGGTGATTCTCAAAATCAAACTAAGCTATATTCGGTTTCCTGGAGATTCCGTAGCAAATGTAACTCCTTCACTTCCTAAACGAACAATATCCATTCCTCCATGAACTAGACTATTTCTCACCGATTGGCTTGCCACTTGAGCATTGTTTACAGGGGATTCAAATGCTAAATTAGGAATTTGAATTGCTCCAAAGTTATTGCTTTGATTTAGTCCCGAGAAATCATCGAAAAATCCGAGATTGTTCTATTTTCTAGATGTTTAAATATTTTCCTCCCTTACTACTACAGCCTGAGCCAGAAACTCCTCCAATGTAATCTCGCCAAGAGTTGGTTGCCTCTGAGCCCGAGGCAAATTTGTTGTAGCATTGACACTGTTTTTGACCAATCCTCTCCAAACCTCGTCAACGGTTTTCCGACTGAGTTTGTTTCACACTGTTGTCAGAGCTACTGTCCCTAAAAAGTTAGATTTTGACATTGCATTTTGATCCTTATATAAAAAAGTTGAGAACTGTCAAAACAGTTTTCCCAAAACTATAATCTACTTCTTTTAGGAAAGCTTCAAAACGGAGCTTCCCTTCCAAGGCAAACAGTTTGGGAAAACAATCCCAAACAGGTCCTTAGTGTCCAAAACAAAGTCAACCATCCTAGTGTCTGTAAATTCCCAACGGGAAGATTACCTTCGGTGAAAGAATTCGAATTCGCCATGCATTGGTTTCTTCGGCGGTCCATATGTTCTTCAATAGCTCATCCATGTTCATTGATCCAAAATCCTTCCCGATTCCTCCACCCCAAGTGCTTTGAAATTCATCGAATGTCAACGAGTATATTGAAGACTGTCGGATCAATGGAGAATTCACCGATGGTTTGCCTTTCGCCATTCCCGAAGTTCTTAAAGTTAAAATGAGACCCCATTGTTGTAAGCGTTCTCCAATATTGAATCTTCTTATATTCTTTCAAAATACACCACTTAACTACGTAAATCTGATGCGGCAAATATTGACTTTTCAAGCAATTGAGTTTGTTTCTTTCTCTATTTTCTTCCTCTCTCATGTGTCTCTTCATTCCTCCTATTCTCTTTTCATTGCTTCTCTTTAATGGCTTTTTCTTCATTTTTTCCTTTCTCATCTATTATTTCTCTTCAAAAACTTCATGTATTGTTTTTTTTTCAGTTTTGTCCATTTCTCTCACTACAAAAAAAGCAGATTTGTGATCGAAGAAACCCGTCACAAATGCATAAATTTCCGTCAGAAACATGGGTCGTGACGGTTATTGAGACTGAACTAAATCCGTCACAAAAATCATGGTCACAAAAACTGTGGCCACGTTTTTGACGGCTTTTGTGACTAGAATGCCGTTAACAAATGTTCACCATTTTCTTCACTGTTTAGCTGTTACTATTTTGTGACTTCTTTTGTGAATGATTTCCATCAATCTATGACTCTTTTTGGACTACATTCCGTGTACATGTTGTGATATTATTTGTGACTACTTTCCGGCCACTAAATTTCATGACTATTTCTCACAAGATAATTATTTAACATTAAATTTCATATGATCAAATGAACTTTCATATAATATCTAAAATATATCAATTATATCGATCAAAATATAAGAGTCTAAACAGTTGGTTTATATATGTATATAAGCTATATATGTGTACCAACATTTCAATTCAAACAATATGGCTGAATCTGAAAGTAAAGCTCCAAAATCTTGGGAAAAAGAACATACAAGCCAACTTGGCAAGCTATAAGCATATAGTATAGCTCCAAAATCCAAAATGAAGTCTTATGGCTCTTCTGAATCTACTACATTTCGCATTCCTTTCTTGCATCTCACAAATTCATCACCTGTCAAATATAGAGAGACAATGCAAGATAAGATAACATAACAATAATAAGTTGATTCAAGAAGAATTTAAACCAAATGCTCTACAAATAGGAGATGTCATAAAACCGTATTACTAATGCATGAATTATAACCCAAATGCTTTTATAGAAAATTATATTTTCAACAACATTCACCACATTCCAGTGAACTTCAGCCCTACTGTTATGCCTAATGTTATTTCCCATTTCGAGACCTTTTCATTTTGTATCTCAGATATATTTTTGACATGCAAAAGGAAAGAAAGCAAACATAATTTCTTAATTTCTTACCCAACATGTCGTCATCTTTCTTCGATGGCAAACAGTCACACCTCTGAGCAGAACCACCTTCGCAAGTTATCAAACATAGAAACACAATATAACATACAAATTAGTGTTGAGGAATTAATTAAGAATGAGAAATAAATTAATGGCATACCAATAGATCATAGAGTCCTTATGGCTTCAAGTAATGTTGACATTTGTGCTCTCATTTCTCTCATTTCTTCTTCATGAGCATCTTTCATAGCTTGAATTGTCTCCTCCAATTTGTGCAATTGATTTTCCATTTTAGTACTAGCACCAGCTGTGTTTTCATCGTATGAATAGGATCCAAACGATGATCGATTCTGAGATGCATAAAATATAGACCCATCCCCGAGTCCAGGGATCCTAGATTTTTTGAACCCTCCAACTGATTTGAAATATAATTCTCATTCATCAACATAGTCCTCCGTTTTAAGCATGTGCTCTCGAGTTTCCTCCACAGTCTCCTAAAAATTGATATACACGAAAACTAAAACTGGAGCTGCCAATTCAGAGAGAATTCCACGATAGGCTTAAATGAAATAGCAGAAATGCAAAAGTAGACATAACTGAAACATAATAAGCATTGGCAATAGCAGAAATGCATTGGAAATAGCAGAAATGCAAGAGCAGACATGAAACACACAGATTCTTAGACAAAAGAAATGAGAACTTACATGAATTATATTTGATCTATCATCGATAAAGGTGACTCCAAGTTCCTCGTGTGTGTATACATGAAAAGCTCATGAGGCTCAACTTTTCGGCCAAGTTGATCAGACTATGTACATAGAAGCAATTTAGAGATCAAATTAATTTCTATATTCAAATAACAATGATGAAAATGGTAATCAACTTTACATTTATATTCAATCTGGAAACAGATTTGGAACCAAACATATGCTAGAAATTACCAAACGTTTTGCATGCCCTTCTAGTGATAGGGATCCGCATGTGTGGCGCGACATTGGTCCATTTATATCACCTCCCCGCCTTGCACGTTTTCCAGCCTCCGATCTCCTCATACCTTCTGGCGAATTCCAGAACTTGACCCAACTTTTGTAAACAAAATCCATTATGTGGGAAGGTCGTTGTCCTATAAATAAGTCAGCCACAAATC
>CAOJBJ010501272.1:0-16931 GCA_948291685.1 Euphorbia celastroides | reverse complement strand
TTCCTATTGCAAGAAGCATAAGCAGCCATCCAATGAGCGTCTAGTGGCTGATGAAAGGATTAGTCGGATTACCCGGCGATGTTCTGACTATATCCCTCCATGTAACCCATCTGGTTGTGCTCGCACTGGTATGTCTTGTCTGTATTCTCTTGTAGTTATTTAATTCATCTGCAGCCCATTAGTGCACTGAACATATTTTAATGGTCTGCTCACACTATTGCTCTTTGTATTTTGGGTCCCTTCAACTTGTTTTTCAGCTTGAGAAGGGGAATCATATTTTGGTTCCAGAAGTTTCTAATTCGTCATCTGTTTGATTAGATATCTTCAAATTTGTTTTAGCCATCGAAAATCTCATATTATTCCGGTTGGTTCTTTTCATTGTGGTAGAGCCTTACAATTATTCTGGAAGAAGAGGGCGGAAAGAACCTGAAGCCCTTGCTGCTGCATCCTCAAAGCGCTTATTTGTCGAGAACCAGCCTTACTTGGTGGGTGGTTACACGCAACATCAGTCATCAGGAAGTTCGCTGCATTCAAATGGAGTTGTGGGCTCTCGGTTCTCCTCTACCCTTCAAAGGCTGAGAGCCTCACAGCTTGACGCTCCGAATAATATTACCTCTGTGGTTGAAAAGTATGAACACATGCGAAAAACCTTCAGAAAGAGATTAGCTTTTGGTTAGTTTTCTTCTATTTTTTACAGTATTTTTTTTTTATTTCATTATATATTGTTTTTGTTCCTTGAATAATTGCACTCCCACAACCACAATTTGATCTCATAACTCTTATATTCCCGTCAAAGATGATGATTGATAGTAATTTAAATAATTAGAAATATTATTTCCTAATTTAAAACAATTATTCTTAAAATTTTGTCAATGCATATTATATAGTGCCTAAGAGGGTGCTGGACTCAGCTAATTTCACAGAATACACATGTTATCTTTATCTTTCACAGTATTTAAGATTAAAATTTCATTTGGATGGTAACTTAAGCATTGTATGTCTGCTTACCTTGTACCAATTAAGCAGCTCCTTTTGTTTCTTCACTTTCTCATTAGCTTTGTTTGTAAATATCTACGTAATATCATAAATGTTCCCCAGGTTTAAAACAAGTGCAAGTAGATTCATTGTTCATGATTAACTTCCACTGAAATTGATACAGTGATAATCCACTAGCTTTTCTCCACGTGTTACTTCCTTCAACTAGTGAAGTAGAGGTTGCGGGTTCCACCTCCAAAATGTCGAATGTTAAATAAGAAGATATTGATACGCTAGTACTTGCTGCTGTGCTTTTGTAACAGTGATTTTTTAGGTTTTGTTTAACCTCTATTATAAGGATTAGGAGCCCTCGTGAACTTTTTGCTGTTGTATTCATTTTTAATACCCATTCTGTTTTCTAACTTTAATTCTCTTTCCTAAACTTTAATGATATGAATGTACATCATGCATGGACAAGAACACAATTGCGAGGAAGCATTTATTATTTGGTTGAGTTCAATTTACATAATAATTCTGCACTGGGTGAAAGTGGTATGAAAAATCATGCAGTGACTTATATCTTCTGTATCTGATTATTGGGAGCTTTTTTGGTATAGGTAAATCAGGTATTCATGGATTTGGCATCTTTACAAAGCATCCGCATAAGGCTGGAGACATGGTAAGTTAATTTACATATTGAAGAAGATATTTATGTTGTTTTCCAAACATGAATGGAGTAGTGAGTTTGTTGGAATCTCGTAATTGTTAGGTGATTGAATATACTGGTGAACTTGTTAGACCTCCTATAGCTGACAGGAGAGAGCACTTCATATACAATTCATTGGTGGTATGTTTCTCTCCACGCGAGGCCATTGTTGCTCTTGATTGTGGCAGTAAGATAAAAAATAATTATTTTTTTTAAATTTAGGGTGCTGGGACATACATGTTTCGCATTGACAATGAACGAGTCATTGATGCCACAAGGGCAGGAAGCATTGCTCATCTGATCAACCATTCATGTGAGGTATGCTCCTTCGATTTCTTTTCTCGTTTTCAATTTGTCACTACAAAGTTTATTAGTTTTGTTCATTTAATGATATGGTTGTCTTTCACATGTTGCCAGTATTTATGGAAAATCTGCTTTTGGTGCTGCTTTTGTTTGTCTACTTACTATTTTTGTTTTCATTTTATTTTGTTTTGTTCAGCCCAATTGCTATTCGAGAGTAATAAGTGTAAATGGCGATGAGCATATAATCATATTTGCTAAGAGAAATATAAAAAGATGGGAGGAACTCACCTATGATTATAGGTTCTTTTCAAACCCTCTGTAATCACTTTGCAGTTTTCTTCTGTCCTTTCGGGTGCTGACTTTTCCCTTTCAGGTTTTTCTCTATTGATGAGCGGCTTGCATGCTACTGTGGCTTCCCACGATGTCGGGGTGTGGTTAATGAACCCGAAGCAGACGAGCAACTGGCAAAGCTCTACGCCCCGTGTAGTGAATTGGTTGACTGGAAAGGAGAACAATGAAGACAAGTAAGTACAATAAGATGCCAATATTGCTTCATGTTAATACCTCTTTTTCTTAGTAAAACTTGGGTTATAGAAAATGTGAAGAACCCTAGGAAACATGTTGTTGAATTAGGAAAGCATGCTTGCTTAGACTAGTTACATATGTCATGAATTACACCTAGCTGCATTTGAACTATGAAGGCTGATACTTGTTGCTGTGCTACCTCTAGCTTTCCGAAATGATGATCTGGAGTTCTGGACTGACCAGTTATCACTGCTTTTCATAAAAACTTAAGCATGGGCTTGGTGTAAAGATTGGTGATTCAAAAGTAAGCAGATTTTAATGTAGTCACATTGTCGTAATAAAGGTTAAAGATCATTTCTGAGATCTTACTCCCACAATAGAGCAGCTACAACAAATCATAATGGGAAGAATCCTCTGTTAAAATAGTGATTTTCACGAAAACCATACAAATAGAAATATTGTGCCTTTCATTTTAACTAACATTAGCTTTGGGTGGGAATAGGTTCTCATGTAAGGGCAGACTTAAGTTGCTTCATTTTTTTGTGATCTCATGGTTGCTACTTGCTAGGACTAGTTCAGATTGGTGGAAAATATCATTCCTTTTTGGCGGTAGGGCTTTAATCTTTTTAAATTTGTATATTTGGTCTTCCACTTGATCATTTATCTCTGCTGTAAGCATTGCTTAGAAATCCCCATATGGTCCCTTCCTAGGTGGAATTTTCTAGGATCGTCTGGCCTTGTCTGATTTATTTCTACATAGTTTTCGCTTAGACCGACTTTTTCTGCCTTGATGAAAAACAACACTGGCCTCGAGCTTACAAGGATTATTTGTGGACCTACCTCTCTCCAATAACACTGTCTTGTACTTTTGTAATTATATCTTTTCCTTTAGCCTTATATATCCTCTAGTCTCCTAGCTGTTAAAATTACCTCTTCTACCAAGCTCTTGCACATTGTACTGATAATCGTTCCGTTTTCATTTGTGCAGAAACTTCAACCTCAGATTGTTCCCTCTGCACTTTGTCAAGACCAGATCCCTTGTCTTCGTTTACCCTTTTCTACTCCCATTTTCTCCTTGGCTTTGCCATATTACAAAATAAATGGTTCAGCCTCTCTTCCCCCATCTGCTTCCTTCCCTTGACCAGGTTATATTATGTTTATGAAGAAGATAACAAAAGCAGAACTTGACTTACTAATTCATAGAAAAACTAATATATTCCAAGTGTAGCTTCATCTATTATAACATTGTAACTCAGTATCAGTTAGCTATGCACTGATATTAATTTGTGAGGTCATTGTAAAGCCTATTTTGTTTTGCAAATGAAATGCCATTCATACTTTTAATCCTCCACGATTAAACTTGAATCAATTATTTTGAAGTTTACATCTCATTTGAGGCTGTATTAATCCTACCTATGTCTTAAGGTCCTGGTCCAGTATACTTTTTTAAGGTATGATGTTTCCCGTTTGCTGCTTATCATGTGGTTTCTATTGTTTTGGAATTCTGTACATTGAGTTTACTCTATTTTGTATTTTCACCCATGGGGCCATGGCCTTTCTGTTTGTTATCTTTGTCTTGAATCTATTCTGCTTCTCTTGCTTGTTATTTTTCTTTTCTTTAGCCCCGCCTCTTCTCTTTTGTCAGTCTCCGAATTTCTTTGTTGTGTGATGGTTTGGCTTTTTACTCATTTCAGCCTGATAGAATATGTTCAGAAAGCAACTTCGTATTTTAGTCTGTTATTTTTTTCGAATGAGTTCTATTAGTATTTGCTTCTTTTCTTGGAATCGGTAGGCTATAGGTTTAAATTAGTGAATTAAGTTAATTGTATTAGGCAAACGAGTAAGTTAAGCTAATGAGCAGATATCTGGTGGTGTGCGAGGGGATGTACATTATGAGCCTAGAGTAATAGAATAGGGATTTCAAACATAGAAGCTTAAACCTTTGTGATGATAGAAAATTGAAGTTGGTTGATATTTTCATGTAATTGATAATGCACATTTTTTTAAGAAAAATAAAAGTTTTGAAATATAAATGAGACATCTATTCAAGTTATTAATAATTGATAGCAAAATTAGTTGAGTTGAACATTGAACAACTTGTGAATTAGAAATATGAATTATTCATTATATTCATTTACTTCGTTGCATATACGTAGTAGTTCAAACAAGGAGCTTAAGTTCATATTTTTATTTTATTGTGTATGTTATGCGTAAAGAGTGCTGGAAAAATTCAAATTCAGAAACTTGATTAATACTAATCAAACATGTTGGAGAACTATAGAGAGTAGAAGGTTGAGCTGACAGATAAGTTTCTCAGCATATTTTATTTTCTCAAACACACTATTGCAAAATGGTGTTGTTCTTTTCATCTTATTTTTCATTTATTCCAGTTTTATTAAATTTCATTTCAGTTCAATTTCATTAAGTGTCAAATAAATCGGATGCAATTCATTGAGTTTAAATAATTTGATATTAAATATCTCTTTGTTATATAGGACAAAAACATATCCAACGGATTGCACAAATATAGCGACACAACAGGTAGTTGCATCAATTAATCTCCTGCTTCTCTGAGTCTTATGGTATGTTTATTTTACTGTTTTTTTTATGTGTTATTCAATTACTTGAAATATATGATTTGACATGTGTACTATATTGAATGGGTTTGGTCAATGTTAAAACCCAAATCCTGTCTGGCACCTCTGATTAAATAAAGCTGAACCTGACCAATTAGATTAAATATATTGATTTTTTTTTAAACATTTGGATGCTACATTTGACGCCATTGCATATATTAAGAAGTTGAGATATAGTCTTCTTTTTAATAAGATAAAATGTACTAGCTTTGTAATAAAAAGTAAATTGATGGCCACGTGAGCTGAATTTGGGTTTTAAATTGAACTAAACTAATAAAAATTTATTAGTACTGAACTAAATTTATTAGAATTTCTTAGAACTTAAATATATTAATAAGCACTATAAATTTTAAATTAATTACGTTTTTTTAAAATAACTTATAATTGTGTAATTATTATAAAATTTGTCAACTAATGTTAATTAGTAGGCTGAATATATCAATTAGTCTCCAACTTGTCCCCACACCATGTTGTCCCCTCAACTTTCAAAGTGATCCCATAAATTCTTAGAACTTTCAAAAAGCAACCTCATAAGTCCTTCAACTTTTGAAAGTGCATCTCGTAGCTCCCTAAACTTTCAAAGTGACCTTGTAGGTAGGAAGTTACGAGGTACTCTTTTTAGAAGTTGAGATACCTTCAAGTTCACTTAGAAAGGCTAGGAAGGGAGAATTTGAGGATCTACTGGTGCGTTTAGCCGAATTTATATTAATATTATAACAACCTATGTTAAATAAAAAAATTGTTTTAATACTTCTTCTTACTGATAACTGACATTTCTATTAATAGTTATTGTTAAAAATGATATCAAGTGGCAATAACAATAAATATTATTAAAAACTATGTTTTTTAATTTTGCATTTTTTACAAAACTTGAAATACATTATTGTAGTATTAAAACAATTAATTTATTTATAATATTTATTTATAAGTTTCTTTTTTTGTATTGTCGATTTATAATTTTACCAATTTCAATATCTTTCATAATTAATTCAATGTTAAGTTTGAGAAAATAGTTAAAATGTGTTGATAATTCATTTAACAAATGAAGATTTTTGCGCGAGAAAATAAAGTGTTTGTAAGTTAAAGAAAAATAATTATTAAACAATATTTATTACTAATGAATGTTATAATTGGCATTATTTTTATTTATTAAATATTATATATATTATTAGTTAAAATTTCAAAATAATCCAGCCTCTTCAAGGATTTATTAACTATTAAAAAAATTAGTTAAATTTATTTTCCTAATTAATCGAAAATTGGCTGACTTATTATAATGCTCAATGATAAAACTATTCGTAGATGGACCTCCTTCATACCTTGAAGGCTTGAACCATAGTACTCAAATCCTTGTATGGATTGAAGCCACAGTTGTCAAAGGCGCGCCTCATTTAGGGTGTAACCCTCTGCGCCTGGCCATGGCGCAGGCTCACTATTGTCGCCTAAGCACGCCTTATGTACACTTATTTTTTGTTTTTAGGTTTTCGTTCTTTTTAAACAAATTTAACCTGATTTTGCCATTTACTAACGCTTTTCATTAGTCATGCGTTAGTTCCATTTGAATTTTATTCTGCAAGTTTTTTCTTGTAGGATAACTCATCATTTTAGATATCATTATCTATTCTTGACAAAAAAAGAAAAGCCATTGTTGTTTCTCACAAATTTCTAGCTTGCTTGCCAAACTCAAATAATATGTAAGAAGTCTACTAATACTATAATTATATCAATGGTTACAATATTTCAATTGTTCAATCTATGGTTTATCACATTCAATTATAAAAGACACTCTCCGAAGTCAAAAAGAAATCAATATGCACAGAACTAAAGTTATATTTCCAGATTTTGGTGTTGCTGCACTACTACAAAGTTGTTGCCAAAAATAACCTATTGGGTTTTCACTGTTCAACAAGCATAATTAATTTTTACATATTCTCAAGCTACGGATTTGGTTTTGTTTTGACATATTTGATTAATTTTGCATTGAGTTTAAGTACGTTTTCAGAGTATAATTCTTTTGTTTAGATTAGAGGTACTTATTTCTTTTGCTCGATTGGTTTTGTTTTGCATTTATACCACGTTATGTTTGATAAATCGAGGCAACTCCCCTCTGCTATGCTGATATTGTTAGGTGTAGTTACCGAATCAAACCGGTGTCCTTTCCTGCTGAAATTCGCTCTGTTGAATCCTATGCAGATGAATGAATTGTAAAGGAGATTCAGAAATGCTATTCAACTTGTTACTAACTGTTGACAGGCAAGTCTTTGTCTTCTTTTGCTTTTAATGCTTTATGGTTGTATTGAATTTTCTGTGCTTTAATGTCTATTGATGCTGTGTGCAGATGATTCATGTTGTTCATTCTTATGGCTGATTCATTGCCTATTTGGATGTGGAGTACCAATTGGGTATTTTGACTCTAGTTTGTAGCAATTAGTTGTATTTTGCGAGAGAGAGAGAGAGAGAGAGAGATAGCAATATAAACCTTGAGCTCATTAATTGATCGGAATGAGAAAAGGCCAGGTGGCAATTGTAGCTTTTTTGCAACATGTAAAATGTTAAATTTTGGGATTTGTTACTAACTGTTCTCACCATATGTGGGTTTTAATTTGACTACAACAGCTCACATGCATGCAAAATCTTCGAAAAGTAAACATACTTGAACCATAATTTCACTCATCTACTCTCTTCTGTTGGATGTGATTTAAAAATCTGATGTCGATTTTCGATGTCCTTAATATCGATTTCAATGTTTTTTTTCTGTGGATTGAAGGTTTTAACATGGTATAGTGGGCATAAATCACTTTTTTTTTTTGCTATCAAGTGGTATAATGGGTATCATATCACTTGTTTTGTTAATACTAATGTTAATAATTGCCAAATGCATTATGACTCCCTTGAATTTGTTTGAAATTTTCTCTGTTTCTTGAACTTTTAAAAGTTTCTCTCCCTTCCCCACAACTTGTAACAACTTGTCTAAAGTGTGAATCTTTAAATCTTATAATACAAAAAAGATGACCTTTGAGGACAAAAACTTAGTGACAAAATACTAATGTCGTCCATAAATGTAGTTGTGCAACTAAAATAGAGGACAATTTTATTTATGGACCCCAATCCACTATTTATTTGTAATAGAGGACAGCTTAATTTAAAATACATTGAAAGATAATTACTTATATATTTTATTAATATTAGGGAACACATAACTTGTCATCTTCCACGAATATACAGTTTCCGGATTAAAATTTGTCTCCCACATAATCTTTGCCATGTGGCAATTATAATCCTAATCCCATAACATCTCTTTTAACGTCAGTATTGTAAGTTAACGTCTTCCAATTAACAACGTTGATACATTTATCATATTTGGTGTTTATTTCATCCTCTCTGGCATTGTCGTTTTGGGCAAAGGAAAAATAAGTTCACCTTTCTTCTTTGAAATTGAAATTGAAATTTGAATTTGCTTTCCCATTAACCTTTGTTCAATTATATTTTTTGCTTTCATTTGCTCAATGCGTGATTTATGAAATCTTAAAAACAAGAAATCCATAGGTAAATACAGTTTCCCCCCATTAAAACAAAATACAGTTTTTCATTCCTAAATTCACTCTTATTTTCGCAATGTCTTCTCATCTGAGATTACGGATATCAGACAATAGATTTCATCTAGATTTAGTTCCAACTTTAAAAGCCCTAATCCCTTATCTCAGGCTGGCATATGGATTTCCCCTTGATTCGTCTTTTCTTCTCTCGAGAACAAGCAGCGCCAGGCCATTTGATCTCATTCTCATCGATTCAGGTATGACTTTATGCATAGCTTCGGGATTTCGAATGTATGATATTTTGTAGGGTTATTTTTTTCCACAAAATTATTTGTTAAAATTGTGATAAATATATTTATATAAGCTTAGATTGCTTAATAATCTCCACATTATTGGTTGATTTCATTTCGTTATTGCATAAAGGTCTCTGGATTACTAGTGGTTTATTGATTGAATCTGGTTAATAAGTTTGAAATATAGTGTACATTTTCTTTGGTAATATAATGTAGAATAGTAATTCTATATATTCAATGTCAGAAACTAAAGCTTTCATACATGGGGACTTATGTTACACCCACCAATCTTGCCCCGCAAAAAAAGACAGCCCCCGTGCGAAGGAAGGCGTGCGAGAAGGACATCGTGAAGACAAAGGCGCTAAGATGCGCGATGATTCTTGAAATGGGTGAAAAATGGGCTCATAGGTAGAGCCAAGGCGCAAAATGGACGAGAAAAGCCAAGCAGCCCGTTAAAAATGGCTCAGGCCCAACAATGATGAAAAATCCCTTGCAGATCCAGATCTTTTGTAGCAAAACCGTCAAGAAAGTTTCAGAATTCTCCAGCAACGGCCAGAACCGTTGCAAACCTAGGAAACTCCCTTGCAAAATCTGGAAAAGCCTAAAAACGGGTTGGATTGATCCAACACGAGTTCTAATGTGTTATAACCGAGTTTGTATGATATTTTAGGCTAAAAATTATAGGAATATACTATAAATATTTCAAATAAAGGTGAACCACATGTAAAGGAGGTGGAATGACTATGAATACTCATCTCCTCCTCATTTTGTAATGCATGGAATACATTTCCATCCTAAAGCATGGTAACATACATCTTGTTACTTAATAAAGCCATCATTTTTCCTTGTAATTCTCCAAAACTTTCTTCACTTCTAGTGTTCCAATTGCATTCTCCAAGTCTTCAACATAAGGCTTACTTAGCAACTTTTGAGAGCGAGTTTGACTAAGTGCCGAGTGAGGAAAGCTAACCTCATTACAGTTGGTATCAGAGTATTGTTACGATTACTTGGCGACTTTGTGAGATCAAAACCACACTGCCCCGATGGAAAACGAGACGGAACATGTTACTGTCCAAGAACAACCAGAGTAGGTTCGTGGGCGATCCGAGGAGCAAATGCCGCAAACAGTCCGAGCGTGACAAGTCGAAGGCACCTGCTTCACAAATGTCGACGTTGTGGAGACTTGGTTTGCTTCTGTAGAACGGGAAATGGTCGACCTTCGGTCAACAATGGGAGAGATCTCAAGCTAATGAAGTGGTCTCTCGAAAGAGAAAGATGCGGTAAGTGAAGGTGCCCGCAATCTCATCAATGATTTGAGAATCGTTGTTTGGGAGAAAGTAGGCGGATTAGAGGCCAAATATGGCGAAGAAGTCCGCATGTTGCGAGATCAATATGAAAAGGAGATTCGCACATTGCGAGCCAAATTTCAAGACTTCCAAAGGTAGATTCGCAACCATCGTTGCCTCAATAGTCTCGATGGAGTGAGCACTTCTAGTGTTTCTCAAGTTCCCACCAAGCTATTACAAAAACCCGAGAACTTCAACGAAAGCTGAAACGCTGCCACCGTGGAAAACTTGTTGTTTAGCGTGAAGCAGTATCTACATGGGCTTGCAATCACCAATGATGAGGTGAAAATTACCACTGCCTAGTCCTTCCTTTAAGACATGACTCAACAATGATTTAGGAGACGTTGTCGTGATGTCGGGAAAGGAGGGAAAGGCATAGAGACGTGGAAACAATTCAAGACCGAGCTACACAAGAAGTTCAGCCCGCCCAACGCCAACAAAGAAGCATTGCGGTTTTGGCGAGCAAGGCAAACTGGTAGCATTGTCCACTATATGAAGGAGTTTACCGACCTCCTTTTTGAAGTGGAATAAGGTATGTCCGACAACGAAATACTTATCCGCTTTGAGGATGGGTTGAGAGATTATGCCAGAGCTGAAGTTAATAGGGGAAAGCCAACAACCCTCGATGAGGCAATAGCGATCGTGGAAAACATGGACGATATCTTTGCGAGAAAGAGCAACAAAGATCGCGAAAACAATGAGCGTGACCATAACAAAGACCACGACCATAAGGAAGGAACATCGTCCAAACCTCATGATGGGAGACACAAAGGTCCAGTGGAGTTCACTAGACCAAAACAACCTTCAAGACCATGTTTCACATGCAGTAAACCGCATTGGACCAGGGACTGTCCAAAAAAACAACAACTAAGTGCCCTACAAGGCGACCATGACAAAAGGTCGCAAGAAGAAGGAGAATTCTATGAGTGCATAAGCGCGGATGCAAGTCATCAACTCCTTACTCACACAACTAAAGGAGAAGAAATAAGGATTCTGCTACGCTGAACAATGGCAAACAAGTCAAAGCATTGGTGGAAACGGGTGCGTCAAACAGCTTTATCAACTCTGAGAAAGTCAACCAACTTGGCCTTCGTATTTGTCCGTTCAAAGGGATTACCAAGGGTGTGAATTATCCTGCAAAATCCATTGATGGAATAACATTGAAGGTTCCAATCAAGACGGGATCATGGAGCGAGAAGCAAGACTTCGTAGTCATGTCAATCGACAATGAGAAGGTACTCATTGGACTCGACTTTTTCACCGAGACCGACGCAACCCCGATGACAAGTCGAAATACATTAATCATCTAGGAAGGGAACAAAGTATATAAATACCTTTGAAGAGACGAGTGAGGAAGTACCCAGCCCTCACAAGTGTTCAATTCCTTCCGAAGCAAGAGGTTAAGGGAAAGACTCACCCTAAATTTAAGGAGAGAGTTGGAGCTCAACCGAGGCCCGATACTAAGGAGAAGGAGCAAACCGATCGAAGACATGACAAGACCCCACTCGCGACGAGAGCGTCGCGAATTCGGGTGGAGGAGGGTGTTACACCTCGTCAATCTTGCCCCGCAAAACAAGGCAGCTCTCGTGCAAAGGAAGGCCTGTGAAAGGGAAATTGCGAAGATAAAGGTGCTAAGGCGCGCGATGAGGCGAACCTAAGAAGACTCTCCCGAAAATTAGCACGACTCTTGAGGGATGTTGAGTACTTAAGGAAGGGTCTCATACTTGAAATGAGTGAAAAATGGGCTCGTAGACCGAGCCAAGGCGCAAAATGGGCGAGAAAAGCCGAACAACCAGCTAAAAATGACCCAGGCCCAACTCTGACGGAAAAAGCCCTTGCAGATCCAGATTTTCCGTTGCAAAATCGTCAGGAAAGTTCCAGAATACTCCAGCAACGGCCAGAATCCCTTGCAAACCCAGGAAAATCCCTTGCAAATTCTGGAAAAGCGTAGAAACGAGCTGGATTGATCCAAAACGAGTTCTAAGGTGCTCTAACCGAGTTTGTATGATATTTTAGGCTAAAAATCATGGGAATATACTAGGAATATTCCAAATAAATGTGAACCACATGTAAAGGAGGTGGAACGGCTATAAATACCCATCTCCTCATTTTGTAATGCATGGAATACATCTCCATCCTAAAGCATTGCAACACATCTTGTTACTTAATAAAGCTATCCTCTTTCCTTGTAATCTCCCAAACTCTCTTCACTTCAAGCGTTCCAATCGCATTCTCCAAGTCTTCATATTCAAAAGGCTTACTTCGCAACTCTTGAGAGCGAGTTCGACTAAGTGCCGAGCGAGGAAAGCTAACCTCGTTACACTTAGCTCTTTGTTCCAGTTATTGATTGCATTCTCATATTTTCTCTTTCTGTGTAGGAACTAGCGGTGTCTGATATAATTTTTTCCTTTATAAATCTCATTTCATGTTTGTTCAAAGATCATTTGTGAAATCTTTATTATCCATCTTCTAATTTTGGTCTATATTAGCTCTATTTCTTTTTCATGTCTAGGAAACATTTCAACTTCAACCGGAATATAGGGTTGTGTTTTACTGGATGAATGGTCTAAAAGTAGCTGAAGCAAAGGAGAAATTTATGCTTGTGCAGAGGTTAAGCATGGCATTGAGGCTAGTCAGGTGAAAGAAGCTTGTGATCTTAATAATTCGATTATTTTTATGGTTGTTTATTGTACAACGAGTTTTGATATTAATTGTAATGAGGCTGAGACCGATTATGCAGAAGAATCAAGTGCAAAACAAGGATCTTATTCTTCCGATGACGAAGAGTTTGACAGAATAGAAAAGCACACATGTATCAGAAAGTAAGTACATTGATTCCTTCTAGATATAATGTTCTATCGTAGGCGATAAAGCTATACCCATTTTGTATTATTTTTTTTTCAAATTAGATGACAATTGAACATTGCAAGTCTGGTAAACATTACAAAGCAGTGTAGAAGTTAAAAAAGTGAACTCAATTATTATTTATTACACATAAACGTCCTCATTTTGATTTTGTTTCCTTGTAATAGGATATTGTATAGTTCTTCAATTCTATCTCCATCCATGATTCCACATTTCGCAAGAGGCTTCTTTATATTACCAATACAGGTGTTATTGAATTAGAATTTCTATTGTTTTACACATTGGTTTAAATTTTTTTTGTACTTCTGATTATATTCTTAGGAAATTAGATTGTAAGTAAAGCTTGAGCAGCTTACAATTGTTTTCTAGCAATGATAATTTGGTCTTAAATCACATCCTACCATTGGGCAAGTATTTTTTTTTTTAAATTTTACTTGTTTTTATGTTCAGGTATTGCTTTCTTTGTTCATACACCTTTCTAGCGAAGATTTATCTTCTATCATGCTGCCCAAATAGATGGATGGGTTTATAGCATGCGAGTAATCGAATCTATCAACAGTCCCTGTTGTTTACTGATTTACTTGGATAGATGCTAATTATTTATGCTCATCAATAACATTACTATATTTAGAATAACGAGCTCTTCATATATTAATCTAATTAGATGCAAAATAACATAGTTATTTCCTTAATGCATGGTTGAATAATAACGTGTAGCTCCCTTCAATCCAAAGATTATTTTCATTTATTCTTCCAGATTTCTGATGGAACTTCAGCTATAAAAAAATGCAGTCTAATATGGACAAAATTAGTCCTTTGAATAAGACAAAAGATCGTCCCCTATTATTGAGAAAGAGGACGTCTATGTTGTATAGAGACAACAATTATAACATCTTTAAAGACAAATAATTTTCTTTTAGTGTAGGAAAAAGTCGTCTTCTTTTTCTAGGGATGATAATCGTCCCTCGCGATAGAGACAAAAATTGTCCTTATTCTTAATGGGGACAACGTCTTGTTTTTCGTTCCTATAGAATCGGGAACGGAGGTATATAGAACGAGTTTTGGGGATAAAAAAGTCATGCCCAAAAGAATGGAGGACGATTTTTCAAACTTTTAGGAACAATTTTAGCTCTCGGAAACTCGAATTTTTTGTATTTCACGTGTCGACTTTTAATTGGATGTCATCTTTGAAAATTCAAACCATTAAGGAGCTGACACGTGGCGCTTATGGGGCAAAATGGTGCATTTTTTGCAAGTTGAGGGGACCGAGAGAAAATTTCGGACAAGTTCAAGAGGGGGCAAATGTATTTGGCCATACTAGCATGATTGTTCATTTTTTGGTGGTTTAAATGATTAAAGTCTATTGTTATTGCCACTATACAATGTTTTATTGATATTAAGTGGCATGAATGGTTTTAGTACCAGACTTTAATTATTTTTTTTTTTGTGGTTTGAAAGCTCTAAGATTTGGTATGGTGTCCACTATACCACTTGTTCTGTAGATATTAAGTTGGATGAAAGGCATTGGGCGTGATATAATTCCCTTAATACTAATTTAATTTTTTATTTTTTTTTTTTGTTGTTGAAAAGCTGTAAGCCTCCTATATTCGGGATCATAACAGTTTGTAGATATGATGTGGTGTAGAGGGCTTTGAATGTGATATAATGCTCTCCACACCAGTCTTACTATTTTTTGTGGTTTAAAGGCTTTAACTTGTATTAAATAGGGAAATTATTGTAATTAACTTGTTTATTTATATGTATTCAAATTTTCACTAAAATAGAAATTCATTTCATACATGTTCAATACATCAAAATTTTAGGTTAAAATACATTCCGCCGATTTCTATAGAGGTTCTATAGACAGCTACATTTATAGTGATAAAAAATCGAAACGATCTATAGAAGCTTTATAGAACCTCAATAGAAATCGCAACATAGCTCAAGAGTATCAATAGACACTCCATTAACATTTTATAGAGTGTCTATTGACACTCTGTTGAGTTGTAATACACCGAGACCTAGATATGTGGAGAGTGACGAAGGAGATCGGTGGTGGTTTGACGATGAAGCCTGGTTCAACGAGATTTGGAGCGGCGGTGGCGGCGGGGCCTTATTCAATGAGATTTGGAGCGGTGGTGGCGGGGCCTTATTCAATGAGATTTGGAGCGGTGGTGGCGGGGCCTGGTTCGACAAGATTTGAAGAGCGGTGATGATGGCTGGATCTAGTTCGAATAAATTTTGAGGGTGGAGGTGGTTTTATTACCGGCAGGATCAATGACAAAATTGACGGCGGGGAAAGATCGATGGCGAAATTCAGTGGTGTTTGTTGCTGGAGAAGATGCGTGACTTGGATTTCGATTTCTCAGAGAAGACGATGTGATGGTCTTTGACGGCAGGGGCCTAAGTGAAGACAACAATGGTGGAGCGGCGACGGTGACAATAACAATAGGGCGCCAATGGCTTAAAGTGAAGAAGAAGAAGACCAAGAAGATGATGAACTTGATTTTTTTTTGTTTGACTATTTTCAACCTTTTTTATTTATTTGTGAATGTTGGGTTGAATCTTAACCCGAGTAGTTGGTATTTTTTCTAACTTGCCCAATTATATACACCACACATAGGGCTGTAAGCGAACTGCTCGCGAGCGGCTCGATATTTGGCTCGAAAAAAGCTCGTTTGAGCTCGACTCAATAATAAATGAGTATATTCATGAACAAAATTCTAAACTCGATTTTGTAAGTGAACCAAGCTTGAATAATGGTCGTTCGGGGTCGAAAGTTTGTGAACAAGTTCAATAATAGGCTTGTAAATTAGCTCGCGAACAAGCTCGATACAAAACTCATAAAAATCAAATATCAAATATATTATTTTAGTTTATGATATAAAAATGTAAATTATATAAATATGTAGTGGTAATTGAGAAGATAAATGAGTTTTACTATCGAACATAATTCAAGCTCAGGTCGTGAACATGAAATTGAACGTGGTTATCGAGCCGAGCTCTTGTTCAACTCATGAACACTTAATCAAGCTCAGTTACCGAGCCGAGCTTGAGAGCTTTTATGAACATGAAATTTTTTTAAGCTGAGTTTGAGCATGAAAATGAGTTCGGTTGATAATTTAATGAGACCGAGCTCTACAATATCTAGTCGAGCTGAGCTCGAACTTTGAATGTTCGAGCTCGACTCGGTTCATTTACGGTCCTAGTTGTATGTAGCACCAGACAAATAAAATCTTTCAAGTAAAGGGAACAAAAACCAATTTAAGTGCTAATTTTCAAACAAATTGTAAGAAGATTTCATCACATAAATAGAGGATAATTTAGATAAAGAAGTTGTTACACAATCAATTTTGCTCTATATATGTAAAAAATAGTAATAATGCAGCTAAATGCATAGTTAGCATCGAGAGTCCATCTCTCTGTACTTTTAAAAGTTTCTTTCAACCTTTTAAATTGGTTTTTTGAGTTCTCAATTTTTAAATATCACATGTCAATTTTTTTTATTGGTTTTGACTTTTTAAAGATATCATTATTTTTCTTTTATAAGAAGCTGACATGTATAATTTAGAAGGTTAAGAAATAAAAAAAATCATCTATAAGAAATTGAGATATTCTTTAGAAATTAAAGGCCAGACAACTTTTAGCTCCAAATTTAGAGTATAAACTCTAATGTTACCCCCTTTTGAGTCAACCATGAAAATTGACAAAACAAAGTCAACCTCTACAACATGTCATATTTGTTT
>CAOJBJ010500945.1:0-10381 GCA_948291685.1 Euphorbia celastroides | reverse complement strand
AATATGTTATGAATGTTAAACTTAAACTATAAACATGTTTTTTCTCTTGTACAATTATCCTACCCTTTTTAGGGTTCATGATCCTGTTAGATTTGAAATGGTTAATTTGAAATCTGATTTAAAATTGAAATTTGATATGATGTATAAATTTTTTTAGATATTAAATATAAGAATTAGAATGAGACAAGGAGAGACTTTAAATAATTTAGATATAGAAAATTTCATAATAGAGATTTTAACTGGTTTATATACTATCACTGAATTAAGAAGAGTTTATTTACAAATTTTAAGATCTTCTGAAATAAGAAATAAAATGATTAAACTAGCTTATCTTAGGTATAAAATTAGATGTTATATGAGATGAGTTGTTTAAAAATAGCTATAGACTATCAATAGTTATCCAATAGTTGCTATAAATAATCCCTTTCTTTTCACTCTCTTTTTTTCCACTCTAACAAAACAATACTCAAATCTTTTCCCTTCAATGGCTCCAGCAGTTGCAGATTCAACCATTGGATCACTCGATCTCAACGATTTTGTAATCAACCAAGGACATGGTGTAAAGGGTCTATCTGATTTGAACTTGAAAAGTCTCCCAAGGCAATACATTCAACCCAAAGAAGCACTCATCAATATCATCCCACAAGATTCAATCCCAGTCATTGACATGTCCAACTGGGAAACTGACCCGAAAATCGCTGAATTGGTGTGCAATGCTGCTGAAAAATTCGGGTTCTTTCAGCTCGTTAACCATGGAGTTCCTCTTGAAGTTCTTGATGGTGTCCAAAATGCAACTCGCCGGTTCTTCGGGTTGCCTGCTGCCACCAAGAGGAAATACTGTAAGGAGCTTTCTTCGACTAATAATGTTCGCTTTGGTACAAGTTTTAGCCCCGATTGTGAAAAGGCCCTCGAATGGAAGGATTATCTGAGTCTCTTTTATGTCTCGGAAGAGGAGGCCAAAGCATTGTGGCCTACCGAATGCAAGTAAGGATTAAAATAGATGTTACATGTTACAAAATTGGTAGTTTTGTTATAACTTCGTATTACATGTTTTTTTTTTTACTATATTAATTTGACTTGGAAAAATATTTTTTCTATAAGAATTTACGTCGAAGTCACATTTTTTATTGTTAGCTTATACTAGAACTAAAATTTCTTTTTTTTTCTTGTAGGGATGAGTGCTTAGAATACATGAAGAAATCCGAAATTCTTTGTAAAAAGTTGATGAGTGCACTATTGGCAAATTTGAATGTGAAAGAAATTGATGATACTAAAGAATCAAAACTTATGGGATCTAGAAGGATTAACCTTAATTTCTATCCTAAATGTCCAAACCCGAATCTTACAATTGGGGTTGGTCGCCACTACATTGTAAATATAACAATATGCTTAGTAGTCTACCGATTTTTCGTAAGTTTGGGATTGTTTTCTACCTCAAGAAGCCATATTCCTATTATAAATCGATGAATATATTTGGATTTATGACACCACACCTTATTATATGATTTCATGGAAGGATTTGAAAAGGCGCTTTCGTATTATCATCAACGACATGGTACACAAAATGAAATCATTTTCTCTCAAGGATTTTACATATATTTATTCACTGGTAAACATAAATGTATTAGTATATTCATGCGCTTTTGATATAACAACCGAACGATTGAAGTCTTAACTTAATAGTTAAGATGGAACATGTGGACGTTAGAGATCTCAGGTTTAAATCACATTTGGATTGGGTTAAAAATTATCTTTTCAATTTAATGTAAGTTCATATAACATAATTTAAAAAAAAAATTATTTTTTTGGAACAATTTGGGGTGGAACTAGTCAAATGAGATATGAGATTTTTCATTTGTCCCTTACGCTGTTCGTGCTTTTGATAATATCTGAACTTTTGTAATAATATTTCAATTTTTATTTAACTTCTAATTATTTATATTAATTATTTTTCGAGTTTGTAGATGTGTGAAATGGTAAAAGATGCTTACTTTTGATTTTCTCTCCGGTCATTCTCATGAAAAATTCTACATGCTTAATTATTTATGTTCTGCAGATGAAAACAAAGTTGACCATATAGATTTTTTCTTGATTTGGACCATATAGAATTTAAATATAAGATTAACGACGATCTAATTAGGTAAAGTCAAAAAGTGTTATGTTTTAGTCCAATTAAAAAAGGCAAGAAAAGACGGCCGGCCAACAGATTAAGAGTAAAACAATGTGTCACACGCATTAAAATAACGATAGTATTTTGAAAATTTTGGTTAGAAAAATAACTATTTCCACTTCTTGATTAATGTGATACTCATCCCAACAACTCGCAAAATTTTTCGATAGGAGGCTTGATAATATACTTGCTAGCAAACTTATGTCGATGAGCTTTTGAATATGTTTTGAAATTTTGTTTACATTTAATATAGGGGAGATTCTATCCTTACTTTGTATTTTCTCTATTTTGTCTTTATCACCATTGGATGAGTGAAGAGTGAATTAATCCAATAGTAATAAGAGATAAAGTAAGTTTTACTTTGTAAAATGCAAAGTAAGTATACGAATGTTTATTTATTTAAAATGAAATGAAAATAAATATATATTAACTTATAAGATATAAGGCCAATGCACATGAAAATATTAAAAATATTTTTAATATCAACAAGAAAACCGAAAATGTTCCAACTTTATCAAAGTTGAAATCTCAAATTCATCATCTGGACAAGCAAGCAGGGTATAATAACCAAGCCATTGGATGTAGACCCCTTCAAATGGGCGGGTTGGGTCGGTTCTGACCGGGCCACGGCAGACCGACATAGAAAAGACCTTATTCAAAGCCAGTCCAACTCATATATATAGTATTGTCGGGTCGGGTCGGGCCGAGATTAAAAATTCCATTCTCAAACCTAATCCAACCCATCCATTAATAAATTATTCATTTATATATATATATGTGTGTGCGCGCGCGGGGGTCTGGTCGGGTCGGGCTGGATTTGAATTTTTATACTAAAATCAAACTCAATTCATTATGTACTCGGGCTTTTACGGGCTTGGATCGGACCGGACTTACATCGATAATTTTTACTAAACTCGACCCATTAACATCGGACCGGACCATGTTTGAACAGGTCTAATTGGAAGAAGATAGTAGAATGCTGAGCTGGAACCAATTAGCTACGCATAACTAATTTGAGCATTTTGGTGGGAAAGCTTATTTTACAGTAAAATGTCTTAAGTATAAAAAAAATGCTCACTACTTCACTAGCATAGCAATCCACATATACAAATACAAGTTAGTTTGGAAGAAGAAATCATTCAGAGTCGGAAAATCAAAGGGAATAGCTGAGTTGGTACAGGTGTAAAGTCTTGAGTTCAAAACGTAACATCTTCAAAAATTTATTAAATATTTTTTAAAAAATAAGCATATTGACTTGATTTTTTGGATCATTTTCTTTGAAGTAATATTGACATGATATTGTACGAATTTTACACGTGGCATTGAGATAGTAAAATGATGAATTTTTTGAGAATTGAGGTTCGTACGAGGTCGTTTCAAAAGTTGGAATAGTTTGGGGATTTTTTGAGACAAGTTTAAGTATAAAATGAGTATTAGGTCATTTAACCATTAAAAGTGTCTAGTTTAAATAATAATAATAATAATATTAATAATAATAAAATGACATAAAATAATTATAGGCCTCCTTATGGGATGAGTCTTGGGCTAGTGCACCTCTCAACCAACTTTAGGGCCGGGCCTGAAATTATGATGTAAGATACATTAATCGTAGAGGATGTCCTTTTTTTACCCCCTTCTATTTGTTTTTGTCCTTTTTTTCTTTGTATCTGTTTTTGTTCTTTTTGTTCCACTTGTTTTTACTTTTGTCCTTTTTTTCCCTTACATTTATTTTAGTCTTTTTCTCATTAGTATACCATAGTTAGTATACCAGTATACTGTGGTTAGTATACTAAGTATATTTTTTCAAATCTAGCCAGAATCTCGCCGGACCGCCGTCCCCGCCGCCCAGATCTCACCGTCGACGTTTTTCCGGCGAATACCATTTTCAGTATTCAGCATACTGAGGTCAGTATACCAGGTATACTGTTTAAGATCTGGTTGGAATCTCGTCGAACCACCGCTAAGACCGCCGCCGTTCAAAGCCGCCGCCGCCTAAAATCTCGCCAGAAAACTAAAAAACAAAGGCAATCAAAACCAAAAAATGAAAATCAAAGGAAACCAGCCCGATCTCGCCGGAATGTACAAAATAAACACAAATTAGCAGTGTCAAGAGCTTAAAATCAATACAAACATATACTAAAAAGATGTCTATTTTGCATATTATCAAATCTCCCACACTTACTTCCTTGCTTGTCCTCAAGCAATAAAACACACACATAAGTTTCAAACACTGCCAAACCTTCAACTTTGCCAACTTCCAACACAAAATCAAAAAACAAATTCGAAACTTTGAAACAAGCTGAAAACAAAAACAGATTTGAAAGCGGAACAACCAACTGAACTTAAATTTCAAGCATGAATCTCCCAAATGCTCAAGTGAATTGTTCCAATAGTATTGAAGCATGCACGTTTTACTTTCAATTCACAACCATTAGCTAGAACAATGCATCAACCAAAAGAGCATTCCTCAAAATCAAAATACATCAAATTTGGTATCTCACAAGGTTGTCACTCAATCACTCAAGTGTTTAGGGAAATTTAGAGAAATTTCAAGCACTCATAATTACTACAATTTGCACGTTTATCTCATGGCTAAGCACAAATCAAAAGGTCTTTAACATGGTTGTGATGGGGCTTTTGGTTAAAGTGTGGAAAAATGGATTTTTAGGTTAATGAATCACGTAGAGACAACTAATTTACAATATGCAAACTCTCACCAAAAGTACTTCTTCTAAGAATATTAAGGCTCCAAATAATGTTCCACTTTCTCTAAAAATAATGACACCAAGCTAAGCATATATAGAGCATGAAGTGAACTCTATAAGATGAATTGTCAAAAAGTGTATCTAGAATTACTTTTCAACAATTATAAGCTCAAAACTTTGGAACTTCAAAAAAATTCTTCAACCCTCTTCCTTTACAATTCTGGGAAATATTACTTCTTCCCGAAATGAAAGTTCATTGTTTTTTTTCATTTTTTTCTTTTCTTTTTTTATATTTTTTTCTTTTCTCTTTTTTTTTTCATAAGAATATGGGAAGAAGTTTACATTGATATCATTGAACATAGAAGAGAGTATCTAACATATTTTCTCCAAGAAAACTAATATCTTCCTAAAGTAGCATCCTTATCAAGATGAATTTTACACAAATGGTGAAATCAAATTAGTTACTTTACAAGATTCGGGTGGGAAAAGAGGGTAATAAAAGGGAAATGGCTAATTCGTGTGGTGGAATCAAAGAAAAGGCTAGGCTCAAAGGGGTTTATCTAAGGGAATTAATTGTTAAGGTGGGATAAAGAAAAAGGCTAGAAAAGAAAGGGTTAAATCTTAAATGCCTTCATTGTCTTTGTGCTCAAAAGACCAAGAGTATTTGGGGCAAAAAATAGAGTCAAACAAAGTAGTAATTCACTCAACAAAACAATTGATTGAAAGAAAGGCATTTACAACTATGAAAAAATTAAGGTTCAATTTGTACCAAACTTGAATGTATTTCTCATGCAGTTCCGCAAATTCAGCTAATACATCATTTCAACCAAAATTTATGAATTAATTGTATTTCGTGCTAAACTCTTACATGTTCAGTTCAACCAATGAGCATTGAGTCAATTAACACCATCAAATTAAGCCAACTAATTGTTCAAAATATTTTTTTTTTATTTCATTTTTATTAGTGTAAAACCAAAACGAATGAAAAAAAATGGCTAGTTGTTAACAAAAGTTGATTTGGCATGGGAAAAATAAATGCATCAAAAGATAGAGGTCAAGCAAAGGAAGCAAGTTATGGCAACATATTTTCATTGACATCAAAGGCTAACAACCCTCCCCACACTTAATTTCATAAATGTCCTCATTTATGACAGAATAGAGATAAATTTAGAGCACAGAATAGGACCTGAAGTGGAGGAGGAAAGATCTCAGCCGCTCAATTTTCATTAACGGTGGAAAATGGACAAACTGCACCCTGCAGTTGAAAGGCTAACGTTAGAGGATCCTATTCCAAGTCACAAAAGGTCAGTCACTTTTTTTTTTCTATTTGAACATTTTCATCAAAGTGCCATGTGACTCCTCAATTAAAAACTCTTTCAAGTTCCTCTTGCACGCACGCCATTTCAAGTTCCCATAAGCACATTTCAATATTAAAAATCACAACACACACAAAAATGCATAAAAATTAATAAACTGAATCAATAACACAAACAAGAAATGAAAATACATTGGGTTGCCTCCCAATCAGCGCATTTTTTTTATCGTCGTCTGCCCGACAGTGCCACTACAAGAATGAAATCTTTAGTACCTATTGGTAGGAAACCTTTGTAAAATAATTTGAGGAAACATATCTTACTGATTCCCAAACCTTTGGTATTTACAACACCATGAAACAAAATGTTAGAAACAGTAAATATGAACCTTGTTCACCGAGATTGTGATCTTTTTCTACCCAACTTAAATTATAAATATTGAAGCAAAATCATTTTACTCGTTTGAAATCGATTCACATATATTGTTTCAAAGTCGTTCCGCGTAGGATCATTCATACACTTGAGCTTACCTTTCTCAAGCAACTCACCTTCAACCTTGTCATAAACTTCTTCGTTAATAGCATGGTTTTCAGCACAGTTGAGTTTGTTTTTGTTAGAGCACCGATCTTTTGAAAACTCTACGTATTCAGAAGTTTTATTAGCCTCATCATCAAACATTGGAGTTTTTATCTCAGTGTCATAAAGTAATTTCCATAACTCTGCATCTGTCGTTTCCATAACTGATTTTGCAAAACATTTTGGAAAAGACAATTGAACAGTCGAGAAATCCAATTCTTTCTCAACAGATGAAACTTTATGTGGTTTTCTAAAATTGTTTTTCAAAAATCCAAAATATGGAGTCCAAGCTAACTTCAGAATCTGAAATTTCAATGTTTTCTTCACATAAGGAATCAGTTTCAATTTGAGATAAATTCTCACCTTGGTATATCAACTTACCCAATGAGATGACCATTTGACTCAATTGTTTTTCCATATTTTGGATGATTTCTTCCACATTTTGTTGAAACTGAAACACATTTTCCATTAACACCATCGTTTCATCAAGAGCATACATGTGTTGGTTGGAGCTGGTTGAAAATGTTGCTGATTTGGAAAGGTTTCTCGGTAAACTTTTGGAGCGTTGGATCCGTAGTAGAAATCTGAATGGTATCTCCATCCATGGTGAGACATATTGGAGTAAGAGTGATAATTGTATTGCTGCCCATTAAATCCATGATATGGATTTACTTGCTGCTCTTCTCCACAAAGAATTGGACAAAAATCAGCTACATGTCCAATATTTGAACAGAACCACATGAAGGGGCTTGTGGATCAATCCAATTATTCATCCTAAACCTCAAAATAAACAAAATCAATTAGTATTAGTCCCCGGTAACGGCGCCAAAATTTGACGGGTGTTGAAACTGCCAAAAATAAATTTCCATTACTCTAAAGATAAATGATTTTAGTGTTTGATTAAGTAGGGTCGAATCCACAGAGACCGATAAAATTAATTTTATATGTTTTAATGTTTAGGAAAACATAACCAAAAATAAAATTAATGGGGGGTTTGAAAGTTTGGTTTTTAATTAAACTACGAAAAACGATAAAAATAAAAGTTGAAAATACAAGTGATGAATTCTCTCGATTAAGAGCATCTCGGCATAGTTGCGGTCGATCATAAGTAAAAAGATAAATATTCGAAATATCAGTTCATTGGTTTTGACTATGAAAATAGCACAAATAATCTTCTTCTAAATACAGGTTGATTTTAGATAGTTAAATCATTTCCCTCAATTTTCCGACGCACTTGTAGTTAACCGACAAGATTTAGTCATCAAAAAGCATTAAGTTTTGAAGAACTAATTTCAATTGAATACATCGTAGTAGTACGATAAAATTAATACGTATCGAATAAAATCACGATAATTTAGGAAATCGTTTGTTACTAAATTCAGTTACGCAATGATAGCATTAAACGCAAAAGAATAACAATATGTTGAAAACTCAAAAACGTCGATTGATCGGTTCGAGGTAAATAAGAAAACAATAATATTTGAGTAGCCGATATTGTTCGAAAACTGATATTCAAAACAATTGAACACGGACCTCACATTTTGCAACTAGCTTTGATAAACCTTAACCGAAAGATAAAAACTAATGATTCATAAAACAAAATAAAATAAAGGCTGAAAGTCAGCCATGGAACACGTTGAAATCAAATGAAATACAAGCCTAAAACTGATGCAACCCCTAAAGAGTTTATGCAACCCCTAAAGAGTTGATGTCTAATTGCTGCAAAGAACGTGGCCTTTATAAGCCAACAAAAGGAATCTCACACATTCAACACAATTCCACTCTCAATAAACAATCATAAAAATCCAAAAATAAACGATTCCAAAGCTGGTTTTCTCAACTTGTGTGTAGCAAGCGAAAAGTAATTGATAATCCAAAATAATGATGTAGGCTTCTTTTCATCATGTGCTAAAGAATATCAACTTTGCACTCCATGTATTCATTGACTCCAAATTCCACTCAAATTGCATCTTGATTTTGTTAAATGTTTCTTTTCAATCATGCACATTCCTTCTTGTTCCAATGACAGCTCAAGACTTCATCAAAATCCCGTAATTGTTCCACTGGATTCCAAGCTAGCCGAAACCATATTATTTTATACTCACAAATTGCTCGCAAATCCTTCCAATTGTAATATAATAACTTTAGCAGCATGTTGACTCTCGAATGTACAAAATAAACACAAATTAGCAGTATTAAGAGCTCAAAATCAACCAAAATATATGTCAATAATATGTCTATTTTACACACTATCAGGCTGGCTCTCTTTAGCGAGGTGACGAGCCTTCTGGTAGCGAGCTCGGAGGTTCTCAGAGAGGTGTCTGGGTCCGAGCTCGCTTAGGGTTAGCTTGGCTCAGATACTGCCGAGTTGTATCTCTCTTATTGTTATCATCAGCCTTCCTTGCTACAAGTATAATCCAGGAAAAGCTATTTCAGCATATATGAGTTTTGTTCCTCTTGTTGGCGAGGTACACACGTTTCTTTTCTAGGCTCCCGAAAGTGATTGCTCTAGAATTACAAAAGACAAACTGCCTGATCCTTGAAGGGGATAAACGCAAGATGGTCTCTCCATTCGAGGCTTTGCGAGGTTGGAACGAACAAGCTAGGGAACTTTTACCCGATGACATGCTTCAAAAGCACCTTGGCCTCGGTTTCTTAGACAGAAACATAGTATTGTCTGATTCACTTGCAAGGGCACTGGGTATTGTCGAGTATGGACCGGAAATTCTGATCAATTTTTAGCTTCTTTATGTCGTACAAAAAGCGACCTCAAGTCAATGGGTCGATGGCTATCTTTGTTTCTCGATGCTCTCTATATGATGCTTAGCCAGTCATCACATCAGACTAATCTCATCGATAGCCTTAAAGAAATTTCGTTTATTCCTCTTTTGGATGGTACGTACAGTGCAGTTGACCAAGGTGATCAAATTTGGTTACACTCTGATAGTTCGAATGCTGGATTTGACGGCACACGAGAGCTCAAGGTTTTCCCGCAGTTATATGTAGAGCTTAGAATAGTAAATCCTGCCATTGTTGGAACTTTGGGGAATAATACTGCTAGGATGCTTCGGGAAATCGGCGTTCAACAGCTGTCTGCACATGAAATAGTGAAGGGCCACATTTTACAAGCCATGTCAAGTGATGATATTGTAACCCGGGACAAGGATTTGATCACTGATTATCTATGCTTTGTGATGGTTCATTTGCAATCCAGTTGCTCTCAATGTTGCTCTGAGAGGCAGAAAATCATCTCTGAGCTGCGAAATAAGGCGTGTATCTTAACGAATTTTGGACATCGAAGAATAGTCCATACATCTATTGATAAGGATAATGAAGACTGAACAGAAGGTTTTAACCGAAAGACCAACAAAGAGAATGATTTGCAAGCCGAACTCGCCGAAAACATGGTTTTCTAGGAGGTTTTCAAGCTGAAACTTGAATGTTTGAATAAACCCAGAGAGAGAAAATTCACAGACTTTGAAATTGGAATTGATGAATAATGTCTTACAACAACAAAAGTGTGGGCTTTTATAGTCCCTCAACAAAATAATTAAAAATTACAAGTTGAGCAAGTGGAAATAAACAATTCAAAAGATAATGTGGATTTGATACCCACT
>CAOJBJ010500924.1:0-10885 GCA_948291685.1 Euphorbia celastroides | reverse complement strand
TTTTGTAATATCTATGTTTCCGCTTGGAAATATTATACATTATTATTCTTAAAGTGCTAACGGTGTTAATGTTTTGGAGATTGCAGGTAATGGATACTCTAGCAGAAATTCAAGAGCGTCATGATGCTGTCAGAGATTTGGAAAAGAAACTTCTAGATTTACAGCAGGTACCATTTCTAAATGTTTTAGTTTCTGTCTACAAATAGTATACAGCTCAACAAGATCGTGTTTTAAATATAATATGCATGTCTAATATTTGATAGTTATAGACAGCCATAAAGTTGCACCTTTACTATTGATGGCTATGGAACTCTAGACTAGCAACACGTTGACTAGTTTGACAGCAACAAAATTCGAGGGGGGTAAAGGATCCATGTGTTTTTGTGTTTCACATGAACATATCGGAGTTGATCATAAGCTCCTTTAGCTTGATTAGAGAGTGACCTTAGTCAATTTAGTCAGGTCTCGAGTTCAGTACAGAGTGAGAATTGAAGAGGAAATTTTAGACAATACTTATTCGTTATTCTGTGCAGGTATTTATGGATATGGCAGTTTTGGTGGAGGCACAAGGGGAAATGCTCGACAACATAGAATCACAGGTAACTGAACCGGTACTTCTAGAAACTTTTTTTTTTCTCCTTTGAAGTAGGATTTTTGCAGAAGCTAGAGTTTGATCCGTGGTCATGTCATCTAAGCTAGTGGATGTACCACTTAAGCAAAGGCCCGTTGGTCTGTAAACACGTTCATAACGGCTAAACAAGGTCTTATTGATCACCTTTTACATAATTGTTGATAGGTTTCAAGTGCGGTGGACCATGTGCAATCGGGAAATACAGCGCTTCAAAGAGCAAAGTCGTTGCAAAAGAATTCGAGGAAATGGATGTGTATTGCCATCCTGATCCTTCTTATCATTGTTGTCATCATTGTTGTGGCCGTTATCAAGCCTTGGAGTAACAAGGGTGCCTGATTCTCTCAATCTTTGATCTTTGTAAAATGTACATTTGTTGAGATGTGCATTGTTTGCTACTGCAATGTTTTTTGTTCATTTTATGGTCTTAATTCCATGCCATCACTGAGGTTTGTTATACATTATGATCATGTATTCTATTATTCTTTTTCTATTTCATGAATGCGAGCAAGTTTATCGAGGATGTATCTGGAATTTGAAAAACATACAATTCTATATAAAAATGTCATTTTATCCAAATAGGCAAGCAATTAGTACTCAATTCATTGTTGTCAAATGCATTTTTCCCTACTCTGACAGTAATTTTAACAATCATGCATCATTATATTACTAAAACCGTAAGATAGTGTACACTTGGAGATCATTAGTAAGGGGAAAATTCATGTACCATTCAACGGTTATTAGCCTGAAATTGACGTGAATTGTTCTAATTGAGGCGACCTAAATCAAATACAAACAATGTACATGGGAAAACTATCCAAAAATGTGAGGCTAAAGAACTAAATAGGAGCCCGGTGGACCTACAACTCATACATAACCATGTAGAAAGCATCCTTGTTTCCTGACTTCCAACACATTCTTTCTTAGCATTTGATATTCTTCGCCGCTTATTTCAGCAAGAATTGTCTTAAGCAGCGGGATATCGAGAGTGGCAACTACAACCGAAAAGCTCTTCCAGTTGAGAATGTCTGCAAATGGAAGATCATAGTGGTTGGCAATGATGACCGGTACACATCCATAATACAAAGAATCTGCAATTCTAGCCGTGTTTACTTCAAACCCTTTCACATGAAGACAGAACTTGCTTCCCAGTAGTTCATCGGCGTAAGGTCTCATGAGGCGCCCAAAATGAACGTCGATATCAGTATCGTTTGCCCAAACTTGAAGTAGCCTTTCGCACACTAGAGAATTTATCGTTCCCGTAAAGAATGCAAGCTTTTTCCTGTCAATTCACACAAACACGGTTTAGTTCAACTACATCCAAGCAAAATCAGCGGTTGTCCGATTGTTTCAAATAATACAAAATAAATGCAAAAATCCTACTTCTCAAAATAATAATAGCAAAGGTTAACACTATAATCCTATAATTGTCTCGTTTTGCTCACAACCCCTCAAATCATAAAGGTACCTTCACCCCCTTATTATACTAGGAATCAAGGTTTTAAGACCCGGACCGGACCGGCCGGTCGGACCGGTTTTGACCGGAACCGGCCCCTGGTCCGGTCCGGTTTAGACTGATTCTTGACAATATCAAGAATCGGTCAGATACTGGTTGAACCGGCCGGTTTGATCGGAAATCAGCCGGTTCAATCAAGTCTAGTTTACTGGTTCTCATTAGAAAAAAAATAATTTGCTTTTTGTGGGTTTTGAACTCAAGATCTCTTGAGTCTAAACCACCCCACTACCACTAGACTATGGATCTGTTTCGGGTTGTTTTTCCAAGCTGCTTTCCCTGAAAGCTACATTTAAATCTTTTCGTAAAAGCAGCATATTATAGTTTTTGGAAAGCTGTTTTGGCAGTTCTCAACTTTTTGATATAAAAGATTAAAATGCACAGTCAAAATCGAAAAAATGATCTTATATGAAAAGTTTGTGATATCAACTTTTAGGAACAGCAGCTCTGACAGCAATGTCAAACAGATCCTATATCAACCAATTGAAACAAATATTGTTTCATATAATTTTATATTACAAATTTCATAAATTATATTTTTTTACGTAACTAATAACATTTCAAGTCAACTCTACAAATTTATTTTATATATTTTCAAGTTATTTTTACATGTTTAAAACTTGTATTTTTTATTTAATATATTATATTTAAAGTTCTAAATTTTATAAATATACTCTTTATGTAAATATTCATTATAAAAAAATCTATTCGTTTTGTTCATATAAGTTATAAGATATGATTGAATTTAAACTAAATTCAATATCAATGACTCATTATTTTGCCAATGATGTTGTGTTGTATTTTTATTTGAAGCATGAATATGGGTTATAGAGTATTACTATAAAACATTGTTATTTGTTGAAAGATTTAACCTGCATATATAATTATTTTAAATAATATATCTACATATATAATACTAATTATTCTTTAAATAAATATTTTAATATATTTATAAAAAGTCCGGTTCGATCACCGGTTGAACCTTAAATCCATGAACCTGTTCTTTCACCGGTTCGGTGGCCGTTCCGGGTCTGAAAACCATGCCAGGAATATCAATCTATGTTACATGGACTCGGGTATAAGTATCATACATGGGTGCGGATCTGAGTGTCCAGCACTACTACATATTTGCACAAATGCAACGCCTAAATGCAAGGGTTGAACCTAATGCAACGCTCAAATGCAACAATTGTGCCTAATGCAACGATAAAATGCAACGTTCTTCCTGATGTAATGGTAAAATGCAACGATTATGGATAATGCAACGATCAAATGCAACGGTAAGGGCACATGCAATGCTTAATGCAACGGTTAGAACTAATGCAATGCTCAAATTAGAACTAATGCAACGGTTAGTATTAGTTAATTAAATTAAATAAAAATAAAATAAATTTTCAGATAACGCAACAGTGAAATTATTTTTCACTCCCAAAGTTTTTGTTTCCCGCACAACTAAATGCAGATTTCTCTCTCTCCCAAAATTTCCCTCTTTCAAGCCCTAAACGCATGATCGATCTCCCTCTCTCTCAAAATTAAACCCTAACCCTCCCCATTAGCAGAGAGACGCAAACAACATACCTCTTTCACCCGCACCTCACCGCCTAATTCTCTCGATCCATCGCATTATTCCTTCGCTCCTCACTTCTCTGACCATTGCAGTGGCACCTTAAGGGTTGAACCTAATGCAACGCTCAAATGCAACAGTTGTGCCTCATACAACGATAAAATGCAACGCTCTTCCTGATGTAATGGTTAAATGCAACGGTTATGGATAATGCAACGGTAAGGACACATGCAACGCTTAATCTAACAGTGAGAACTAATGCAATGCTCAAATTAGAACTAATGCAACGGTTCATATTAGTTAATTAAATTAAATAAAAATAAAAATAAAATAAATTTTCAGATAACGCTATGGTGAAATTATTTTTTCCTCCCAAAGTTTTTGTTTCCCGCACAACTAAACGCAAATTTCCCTCTTTCAAACCCTAAATGCATGATCGATCTCCCTCTCTCAAAATTAAATCGTAACCCTCCCCATTAGGAGAGAGACGCAAACAACATACCTCTTTCGCCCGCACCTCACCGCCTAATTCTCTCGATCCATCGCATTATTCCTTCGCTCCTCACTTCTCCGACCATTACATTGGCACCTTAAGAGGTTAAGGGTTAATAATCAATATAAGGAGCATATTTGCTCATAACCAGACAATGTGGGATATTCAACAGAATATGGTAGCTAGAAACGGGGTCTACTGAGTCACCTCTTGTTCAGAGGCGCCACGTAAGAGATGTCCTCTGCCCCCGCAATCGCCTACTTCCGGTATTTGGTCTGATCTGCTTTTTTGCTTTCGAGATTTGTGCAAGGAGTTTTGTAAATCAGGCATTCTGTGAGTTTTGATTGCTAATTTTGAGCTGTAGGAAGCTAGAGCGATGAATTAATGCGTTGGTTGTGTGTTTCTGCTGTGTTTTTTCATTACTGACCAATTCTGATTGAGATCTGTAGATATTAGTTCCATGAGTAAAAGCAGACCTCTAATCTTGCTCTTCAGTGGCATATTTTCCTTGGCTTGTTATTTCTTTTGGTGTTCATTGAACAATCAACATTTGTATAGAAAAATATGCCTAGATTGAGCTCTAATGTAAAAGTTTATGAGTCACGAGTGATTATTTATGTATACAGTATATTGTTGAATTAGTTAATGTATTTTTACTTTTTCTGTATTCTTAATATGTGGACGTGATAACCATTTGCTAGTTTATTCTTGTACTTAATTGTAATGATGATTCATGATTTCTCTGTTTCTCTATTAGTATATGTAGAAGTAGAATCACACAAAGGTAATTCTTACCAATCTAAACATGAAATTTTTTCTGAACCTATATGAATACATTACCATTTTAAAGTGGTTTTTGCACCTGAAACCTAGAAAAACAGTGAGATTTGCTCTTGAAATTGGGCCATATGCCAATTCTTAACTTATAGAATTATATTTCAACTTGATAATTGAGCAGCAACTTTCCAGACTTCTATTCAAATTTTGTGTTTCTCTAAATCTCGAGGTAAATTGGTTTTTAATACTGAAGAATCAGGATTTAAGTTCATTTTTAGAGGCCTTATAGTGGTTGAAATTTTTCTCATAACGTGTAACAATTGTTATCGACATGTAATTTGTCTATTATAATTGGGCGCTTCTTTTTCGCCTTCTGTTCAAGCTTTCTGGAGCCTGAAATGATCCAAACATTTATCTGCTGCCTTTGTTGGCTTTAACATCCTAGTAGTACATTTCTTCAATCTTCGTTGGTTTCAAATGTAACAATGGCTGCAACTTTTGAAATTTCTACAATGATAAGTCATTTTTGACTTTATTCGTTTTCAGTGCCTAAACTTTCGCGATTTGATACTTTTATGCAGAATCGGCTCCTCTGAAGCACCCAAAAAACCCGTCCACAAGGTGTTCGCCAACTGAAAACAACAGGTTTAGATTCCAACTCTTCGTCGTCATCTGGTCAAGTAAGAACACCGAAAGAGAGAAGCCCCAAAATCATTGACCATCGCTCGCCTAGAAGTCCAGTCATTGAGGTACTAAATAATGAACCCTTGTCATGTCTTGTTATTTTTTCAGCTAAAGCTACAAATTGATTCCTGACTGAGGTGCAATTTGATACTTTTATTGAATATTTTGATTGCCTTGATTAATATCATGCATGTCTCAATATTCTGATGCTATTCTGAAACTTAATATGTGGTTTTGTGTGCCTTAGTTACACTTGAACTGAGTTGTGAGATGCCAATATCAACCAGTGTCCTGCTATTAGACTGCAGTTGTTGTCTTATCTACAGATGTTAGTTAACCGTTGGTAGCTTTTTCCAAAAAAATTAGTACACATTTGAAATGCAAAGTCATACAGTTTCTGTAACAAAAAAAAAGTCGTACAGTTTCTACCCTGATCAAATCTTTATCTAGAACACATGGGATAAATAAAATTTTCCCACATGGTAATTAGTCTTACATAATAATATTAGACTGTAGTCGGATGATTCTTTGCAATACTCATCACTACCAGTTGCTGATGCAGTAATATTCACATTGGACTCCGCCCCATTTTACTTGCCACTGTGTTTCCAAGTATGTTGATCAAGTTAAGAGCTTTGTTTTATGCTTTGAGTTCACCGTTTTGTAATATATATGTATGATTTCGGGTGTTCCTTTTCATTTAAGAAATATGAAGACTTGATGTTAAGTCCAACACAATAAATATGCGCTTTGAAGAAAAGTGAAGCACAATGTTGTTTGTATATATTGCTTATGTGGAAAACAACTACTGTAGTTTAAGTTCTATGAAATAATAAAAATGGTTTCAACTTTAATTTGGCACTTGAGTTTCTAGCTATGGTTGCTTTATGACTTTGTTCTCTCTGTAGTAGTTTATGCTTTACAATTTCACTGCATTTTGAGTAAACTAGATCAAATGTATTATTTTATATAGTTAGTATAATAATTACTTTTCTATTATGTATTATATATTGTGAGAATTACAATGGTATTAAATTCTAATTTCTGTAAATAGGGCTGTACTTTATGAAAGTTAATGTCATGGATCGATGGCAAATGAGACACCATCTCCGTGAAGGAAAAAGAAATGCCACAAAAAGGAAAGCTGTTCACTATTATAGTGGCTTCTCTTTTATCATGTGTCCTAATAATACAATTTTAGTTTCTCATCTATAAATCCTATAAATCTGTTGATTTCATGTTATTACTTGTTTTTTTTTTCTTTACTTAGTTGTGTTGAACAAATGTGCAGGGGTTGATCTTAAGATCAAGATGGTCATTATTTGAAACTTGCACATGGGGACATAGGTAAACCTCTCAATTTAAATTTCAATATCTCTTTAAGTTTTTGTTTTTTCGAAAGAATTCAACCTGCTTGACTATACTGTCAATTGACCTTACAGATTTGAGTAGTACTCTCACAAATCATTGATTCCGTCGTCTCTCGAACAGAAGCAGGAACAAGTCCACTAATCTTGTCAGTTCAGGTATGCTACTACTTGGAGATATGAAATTTCAGATTGATGAGTTTTTCTTGGTTTAAAATTTCATGTACTGACACAAAAATATTTCAGCAAAGGGCATAGAAATAGAACTTATTGGACATAACTTATGCATATTAATGTACACTTATGCATTTGTGGTATGATGTTTCTGTTGGGTGATCATGATAGTTGTATAAGAGCTTCTGATTATTAAATTTTGTGCTGCTTTTATACAGAAATTTGCAGTTTGCATTATGCATATTAATGTACACCTATGCATTTGTTCGTTTTTACTTGTGCATTTGTAGTAAGATTTTTCCATTGGGTGATCATGATAGGTGTATAAGAGCTTCTGATTAGTAAGTTTTTTGCTGATGTTATACAGAAATTTGCAGTTTACATTCTTATTTTGCTATATAGATTAGGCCTCTGCTTTTTTATGTATAAGAGCTTCTGAAAGTTCCAGTTAAGTTATTTTATCTTGTTTATCTATGGTTGTAGCTCCCTTCAATCCAAATTACAACAATTATTGCATTAGGTCTACTATTGTATTCAGAACCATTGCAATAGGTTGCCTACCGTTGCATTAGGTGTACCAAATGCAACGGCAGCCGTTGCATAAGGGTGTACCTAATGCAACTGTTCACCGTAGCATTAGCCTTATAAACTGTTACGATAGGTCTATTGCAACGGCAAGTGATTGTAGTCCAAAACCATTGCATTAGACACAAATAAGCGTTGCATTAGCAACAGCAGCGAATGTAATGGCTGCCTCTCCACTAGTGCAACGCCTAAATAGCCTAAAGCAACGATTTCGAGACCTAATGCCACGCAAAACTGCTGTTGCAATTGGTCATTAGTACGTTATGCCATTTTCAAAATTTTAGGGTACATGGATACCGTCCTAGTTTTGGATACGAGTATGGGGATACAGTTAATTTTGAAAAAAAAAACTCACACAATTTTTACCAAGAGTCAATAAAAGGTAAGCTTTTATATGGATAGATTGAAACCACATATTATCATATGATGATAATAAAGGGTTTGAGACTTTCCTAGCTCTTTAAAAGATATGAAAGATTTATAATCTTAAATAGAGTAAAAGTGGAATCTAATGGGGATATAGTTTCACTAGTAGGCAACAACAAGAATTAATATAGGTGTGTTGCATAAACCGTTGAGTAATAGGAAGCTGAGATTTTCGATGAAAGTCTGATATTTTTAGTAACTTCTATCTTTTTTCTAGCTGTAAAATCATATGCTACAAACCCAAGAAAAAAATCATGCAATCAACCCTATCCCAATTCCCAATAAACCAACTCTTCATCGGCAGCCATACCCATGCTCATTCCGGCGTACCAACCGTTACCAGACACCAGTGTGTCGGCCAAAATGGCAAGTCTGAATAACATAGATATCAATGAGCCCTCTTACTAATTGGACTTGAAAAAAGTGCATAGTTTACCTCCAAATGTCATGTGTTAACTTTTGCGTACCAATAGAAAACCTGAGAATGACATCTTGTAAAGTCAAAATTAACTAGAACCTGACACTTGAAAACCAGTGCACTTTTTACAGGTTTAGGGGGAGACAAGGATCATTCCATAGCTAAGGGGACAATAGGCAAAATGAGACAAAGTCAGGTGCAAGTAATGTATTTCTCCTAAATAAATAATAACTTTCTCTCTAGATATATAGAGACACACACGCTCACCTTTTTTATGAATCAAGGTTAGGAGGATCTCCTTGCCTAGGCCACACTTGAGGGAGAGATGCATCCTTATGAGCAACATATCTCGAAAGAAAATAACTCGAAGAACACACAACTTGAATAGCATTAAGCTTCACTTCATCTACCTTCTCCATCGCGTACCGTCCAATAGAATGGCAAGCAACATAAAAGTGATCACCTCCGCCAGTTCGATTCCAAAAAGGGTACATTCGACTTCTGTTAAAGATGTACCCTTTGACAAAATCTTGGATACCTCCCACACCTATATTAGGGTCGTGTCGCAACCTTGCAATAGAGAAAGGCATAAAGAAAAAGTCCGCCTTTTTCGGGTCCTTTGTGATGAAGTGGCTTTTCATTAGGACATTCTTGAAGTAACTTTCACTTGCATAACTGCCCCCCGGTTCGAAATCCACTGGAAAGAGTGCATTTGCAAAAGGATCGGTGCACCTGTGAGGATAAACATATATCTTAAATGTAGGGGATTTTACTCTGAAAATGATCACCGAACCACTGAAATGTAGAAGATTTTGAACACGAACAAAACTCTTGAAGAAGATGACCACCCGAATAAACACCAAAACAACGCCTTGGAAATCTCTGAAGTCGTGTAGTCACTTTCCGATTGAAACTTTTTCAGGGTTCTAATCCGAAAGTTCAACGGGATAAAATCATAGACTAAATGGAAGAACTTGAAGTTGAATGTCGTGAAACTAAGAACCGAACAGAGAAAATTAGAACGTAGCACAAGTCGTCCTCTTTTCTCAAAATTTTTGTCAATAACCGTCTCCAAATCACTCTAAAATGAGTATTAGAATTTATCATGAAATTCTCTAAGAAAAAATCTACTCAAAATCTCTTCCAAAATACCTTTATATAGGCCAAAACCCGAAAAGAAACAACTTTCCAGCAAACTATTGCCAAAAGAGGTGTCTGTTTAGAAAAGTGTTGCAACAGACGCGTCTTTTCGAACAGTCGCATCGGTTTTCCAAAACCGCCGCCAAAACCGTCACTAATAATTGCACCACGCACGACGTGCACCACCATGCACGACCTCGTGCACTATACTGGTTACAACAAAGTCTACGGTGCATGACGTACACCACCATGCATGACCTCGTGCACTAGACTGGTTACAATCATACATTAACCCTACCAGCCCTTTTGGTGACGATTTTTAAACTCTTGCTAACTAACTGTTGCAACATGCAGATTTATGACTTTGAACACTTAATATTTGATAATAATTTCCAAATAATCGTGCACTCCGCACTCTCCCAAATTATTCGATAAAATATTATGAATAATTGGCAACTTAGTTGATCTAATTACACTAAAATATCTAACAATCCTCCCCCATTTTAGTGTGATCCTTGATTAACTAAATAAACTTACAACACACATCAAACTCATGCATTAGTGAAGTGTCTTAAAGATTGAACTTCACTTTAGTATATTACACATTCAAAATATTCGAATACCTAAAGTGTCCTAAGGATTGAACTTTAGTTATTCATGTTGAATACCTCAAGATAATATACACATGAGTCCATATCAAAATTCCTCCCCGACACCATATTTTACTAGCCTAGTGCCTCTATCCATTCATAAGCATATAAAGACCAAGTCCAAATCTCTTGAAGCGGCTAAACTTCATGCTTACATAGGTAGCTCTTTTAATCTTGTACCTGTGTATACAATTTTTCAAAAGAGCCATTAAGAAAATAAATTTCAACCTCCTTTATCTCATAGGTCTGAACACATATGTTGGGATGTAATCATACATGTGTTCCAAATCTCCAGATGTGAGCTTTCCACATTGAACTCAAGCTCCTAACGTCATATTAGAAGCTGATTTGGGTATCTTAGCACGAGAGATTTTAAATGGACTTTAAACCCATCCCCATAGCCGACTTGTGCACAAGTTCTCTCCTTAACCCTTTGGTTAAATGATCGGCTAAATTTTGCTCAGTT
>CAOJBJ010500528.1:0-10510 GCA_948291685.1 Euphorbia celastroides | reverse complement strand
ATAATATAGTGAAATTGTTAAAAGTATAGTTAATAATTTAGTAAATTGATATTATAATAAATATATAAACTATTAAACATAATATAAATATAAAATAAATATATTTTTTATTCATCGGACCGGGTTCGGGCTTTTATATATATACCAAGCTTAACCCATCAAATTTCGGATTTTACCGGACTCGGGCTCAAGATGGGCTTAGTTAAAAAATTGATGTCCAAGCCCGACCCATGGAACCGGGCCGGTTGGGTAGCCCGGTCCGTGAACTCCTCTAATTATAATAAATGCATGCTAATTTCTAGAAGTTAATATAAATCCGGAGTGAAAAATTATAGTAATATTAGAGGGATCTTAGACTCAATTTTGATTAAAGAAGGACATCTCCAATCTTACCTATATATTTTGAACTTCAAACCCCATTTTACTCTATAATTTAAAGTTGTTACAGTGTCAGCTTCTCCAACCATTCACTCCAAATTTTACTCTAAAACATAATATTATTATTTTATTCTATCTCACCTAACTTTATATTATTATTTTATTCATTCTCATCCAATCAAACAAAATAAAAAAACATAAAGAATAAAGAAGGAATAAATTTGAATATAATAAGATTTGGAAATGTGAATAGTGCAACTATTTATACTCCAAAATATGAAGTGAAGAAACGGAATAGAATTGGAGCAATTTTACTCCATTACATGTGGATTTAGGGGTGGGTTGGAGATGCCTGTGTTGGTTAGAGTTTCTTGATCCTCGTCCTAAATTTTATATTATTGGTACTCCAAAATGAAGGTCATAAACAACTATAACCATATCCTACATTTTTTTTATAAAAAATAGACTTCGGATAAAAAAGGTTAAAAGACGAAAAGTTAACTAAAGGAACTCCTCCTAGAATTAGTTTGAAAGTTATTTATTAATCAGTCGAAGTTTTTATTTTTGACTTTGTCCATGCTCATAGCAAAAATTCTGTTAATCACTATCACCTTTCTCAATACTATCATCTCTTACATTTGCTACTTTATCGAAATCTAACCAAACTTTTCTTTTCCCTTCGTCGGGTAATCCAATACGGTTATTGGAACATCGAAATGTAATATTTCTTATTGAGAAAAGATTAAACATTGTCTTATATATTGTTAATTCAATAAATAAATACATGTAATTATGTATGTGAACACATGCAAGGACAACAAAAGCATTGGAGCCATGCTTGGAATATAGTAGTTGATATACAATTTTCAACCCATATCCTAACAAATAATTGTCCAAATAATCATATAAATATGGCAGAATAAATATATTAATCAATTGAAAGTTCAAAAATCAGTTGATGATTATGCTTAAATTAATTTTTTAAGTCCCAAATGCCATCATATTGTTGTTTAATATTTAATAACTAACACAAATTTATTCAATTGTAAAATAAGTCCAAATCTCTCATTTTCATGAGTATCTTTTCCCCATTAAATTATTGCACATCTAGAAATATAGAATATGGCCAACTACATACAACAATTAATAAAAATTGTACACAAATATAGCAAAGATATCGCCCAATTTATAAGGGGCTAATTATTTAGTGTATATTTTATTTAGAAATAATCAAGGTTTTTATTTTGAGTGTTTTGCATTAGCCTATAACTTATACTTCAATTACTGCTAATAAGTTCAAATTAAGCAAGCAGTTCACTCTACAAAAGTAACTATGAGTTAAATAAAATTCATCAGCTAGTTTGAACAAGTTATAAAGGATGAAAAATTGCGCTATAAATAATAAAGATGCCTAAATTTCATATTACTAACTCATTTTCACAAGTAATGAAAGAGTATCATCGCCCTTGAATAATTAAAAACAGAGGAAAAAGGGCTTATCAAAAATTCACCAAAAAAGGGGAAAAACAGAACACACTAAAATTTCAAAATAAACCACTAAAAATATTTTGAAGACCACTTAATTAAATAAATTTAATTAACTAATCTTCACATAAAAAAAGCTCAAAACCACTACTTATCACACTTTCAGACACAACTGATAACTGGTCACAAAAGAAATCCTCGTACCACGGCGGCGGATTAAACAGCCACGAATCTCCGACCACCACCTCCGGCAACCCGTCGTAACTCGTACCCAAACTCGGGAGCTCCACAATCTCGCTCAGTTCCTCCGGCGTCGCCACATCACACGGCGTTGACGTCACTTCCGACGACGGCGACGCATTGTTGGCTCCGGCGAATTCCATGGAGGCGGCTTTGGCGGCGGCGGCCTGCACGTCCCGGGGCGAGTTGGAGGCTGGTCGGGGCAGCGAGTCGGAGAGCTCCGGGAAATTGAGAATCGCCGAGTTGCCTTTGATGGTGAGCGCCGCCACGTCGTGTGCACGCGCCGCCATTTCGGGCTTGGAGAAAGTGCCAAGCCAGATTCGGTTCTTCTTCCGGGGCTCCCGTATTTCGGATACCCATTTTCCCCATGCCCGCATTCGGACACCCCGGTAAACCGGATGTTTACTGTTACTGTTACCGTTGCCGTTACCGTTACCGTTATTGCTACTGGTTATCTTTGCCCGTTTAAGTTTCCTCGGATTATCGTCCATCGGCGACGGTGGCTCCGAGGAGGAGGCGGAGGAAGTGGAAGAATCCGCCATTACTGCAGCGACTTTTGTTCAAGAAAGCTGCGTTATGTAAGGAAATAACACTGTAAAAGATACAAATTGCAAGGGAATGGTGCTATTTGATGATATGGAGGGGCGTAATGGTGAAAGGAGAGAAAAACAGGGGCTTTTCTGCAAGGGAAAGGGGGAGGAGTGAGATTTTGTTGGTATTTGATGGTTTTAGAGAGATTGCAAGGAATGGTGAAAATCCGTTGCTATTTGATGATGTAGAGGGGGGAAATGGTGAAAGGAGAGAAAAACGGGGTCTTTTCTGCAAGGGAACGGGAGAGGAGTGAGATTTTGGTGGTATTTGATGGTTTTAGCAAGAGGGAGGGTCAAAGGGATGGAATGAAGGAAAATGAGGAGGGTATATATATAAGAGAAGGCTTGACGTAATTAAGAGGTTAATTACTTAATTATGTTTAATTAGTGGGATTAAGAAGTTAGTTAGGATTTAAGGAGAATAAAAGGAAAAGAGAGAGAAAGGGAGCTGGCAGAGCCGCCTGGATTTGGAAGTAATTCATAGAAGGATTGGGATCCTCTGCAGTTCTTCATGGAACTACAGAATAAAGTTGTCTCTTGAAGGATAACTTTATCATTTCATATTAAAAAAATAAAGTAAATCACAATTATTCAATATCAAATGAATGATGATGATAGATCAAACTTCACTCTGCAGTTTTAAATCAACTGCATAGGATCCAAATCCTTCATAGAATGGGCTAGGGCTTCACTGTAGTTAATAGAGTACTATGTGTCATTGTTTGTGTTTCTATTATAAGCAATGTTATTAAAACCTGACTGAGCAATGAATCGGTAATATCAACGGTTCATGATTTAATTGATTTGATTGGTTCGATTTGGCCAGTTCAACCGGTTTTATATTTTATAATTAGACAAAATATTCATATATAAATTATAATTTATATATAAATATACATTATATGAATAAAATTTTTATTATATGATATTTTTTTAATAAATCGGACTTTTTTTCAACCGGACCAGACCCTTAACTGGTTCTCGTTTAAACCGGTTGAACCGACTAGTCTGATATGGTTTTAATAACCATGATTATAAGAGGATTAAATTTGATATTTATGTCGGTGAAAAATATATCTGATAAATATGAAAAAATTGTCCTATACTCGTGGTTTTTTCAAAAGAAACGGGAAATTCATAGTGCAGCAAAAATGTGTTCAATACTTGTGGGGTCTATTAAACCAAATTTCTAAAGCACCGTCAAAATGAACCGTCCAAATTAAAGAATGCGCAACAAAATATGAAGTAAAAATAAATAATTGATAAAAATATGGAGTAAACGAATAAAAGATATACAATTATCAATCAAGTTTAGATTATAATGTAGATTATAATGTGTCTCGTACTCATTTAAGGTTCAAAAAATGAGTCATATATAATATACTATGATATTTATTGCCTTTATTTTATATTTTTAATTTTTTCAAAAAAAATTTAAGTTATATATTTAAGTTGATTAAAAATTCATTGTATAGATTGTGTTTAATTTGTTTTTTTAAGTTGTAGAGCGTTATATCGGACCTACCAGAAAATTGGTAAATAAAATATCTTCACCATCCTCATATTTATGTTTTTACAAAATATTCCATTTTTTTTAATAATTATCAAATCCTTGATACCAAACACATTGGAAATTTTTAATGAGGATTCTTTTCATCAAATTCGAGAAATCCCGCTTCTGTTCATAAACCTAGTAGAATGGGTCACTACTAGTTTGTTATCAATTTCTTTAGTTGTATTACTGAGCATAGCAGCAGAAAGTGACAAAATTTACCAATTAAAAATGCAAAGACCCAAAAGAAAAAATAAAATATAATAAAAGATATTTACCATGTGATAATCAGTGCCAGTTAAGGTTTTGTATCATGGGTTGTTCCTAAAATTTTAATACATCAAAGTCAACAGTTTTTTTAAGGTTGGAATTTCTTTATTTAGAGTTTTGCTAACTCTAACAGTAACGTCTTTTTTTAACATTAATTAAAGTTGTCTGCTGAGCTGAGTTACCACTCCTTTTCGTTAACTACCAAAAAAGACTATCTTTTTTGTTTATTCAATTTGGACCACAAATGTACAATTATAACATATACTACCTACAATTTGGAGTATTATTAATCTATTGGTAGCATATATTTATAAGACTCCATTTAATTGATTTAGTACTAATAGGTGTTGCAACTATTGTTTAATGATAATTCTTGTTATAACTTTTTGTCTTTTAAAATAATTAAAAACAGTTGTAACTAAACATTTACAACTATTTTTTAATACCTTAAAGCGAAAGACAACTAATAATTACCAGAGTTATTGAACATCTAGTAGATGTTTATTTGATGTCTAAAATATTGAAAATAATGCATAATGTATGCAAAACTTGAAATTTATAAAGTTTAAAAAAATATTTTTTTTACATCCCTCGGTTTCTTATACTTGACTTTTAACATATTTTACACTTATTAAAAAATTATTAATTAAGGGTATGAATATACTAATATACCCTTGTTATCTAAAATAAACACTTTTGATTGTTGAAAAAATCATGACAAAGATAAGGGTATAGTTGAAAGAATAAGGAAAAAATACTTTGAAAATATGAGAATGGAAATTATTTGAACAATTTTAAAATGTACTGCTTATTAAAAAGGAACGGGGAAGTATTGATCTCGTCATGGATTTTGGTAGGTATAACATCTTAATAGCATTAGAATTGAACAACTGAAGCACCAAGCAGCCTTAGATTGTATGAATTATAGGCTAAATCGATAATATTAAGGAGGAAGGTTTTAAAAAGTGATAGGCACTAGTCGGGCGGTCGAAACTTCCGGCACATAGGTGGGGCAGGGGCGGAGCCTTGACAGATTTATATTTTTATTATTTTAATATTTATTAATAGATAAAAATATAAATCTAATTAAAAGTAGATTTATAATATAATAAAATATGTAGAATATATATTTTTTAATTATATTTTATAAATTTCTAGGTTGTAAATGGTATATACATTTTTATTTGTGATGTAAAGTTAATTATTTTTCGTTTCAAGATTCAAAATGATAGATTCTATTGTAAAAAGACTTCAATGAATCTTAGCAGGACATACTGATTTATTTTTTGTGGATCAAAAAATTTAAAAAACATATATTATAAATATAAAATTTTTAAAAATTGAGTCTAGATAGGGTCTAGGCGGAATAAATCAGACTAGACGGAGCCTAAACGGCGATAAATCGACTCAAGGCCTAGAAGCGTCCTAAAAACCCAAAACACAGCAGCATACCTTAAAATAGCACTTAGACGGGAACTTTTAAAACAGTGAGTGTAAAGGAGTAAAATAACAAAAGAACATTTGATTCATAGAACATACCATTATCAATTGTAAAATATTGTCTAGTCCCCTACAAGTAAAGAACAAATTGCTTTCATAGAAAAAAAAGAACAAATACAAATCCCTAGGGTTTACTATTAAATGGTTATTCTTTTTAATTGGAGATTCAGAAAAATATTTAAGAAAAACCCATATAAGTTTGATGACCAATTAGTCGAATAATTGGATAATATTAGTAATTGCCTTTACAATGATGGATTTTAAAATGGATGAACTCTTTATGCTTTAACCATGAATAACTCAAATCCTTAGCCGTTAAATATATTTCTCATTGCAGAAAAAACTCAGTTATTTTCGGAATCAGCAATGTGAAATTTTCGGATACATTTTAACTAATTATGAATAATCAGTTTTGTCATTTAATAGAAAAAAAAGCATCCCATTGCATTAAGACGGTGCTATACAACCCGATACGATAAGTAAAACCGCATATTGTTATTAACTTTGTTTCGATATAGACCTTCAAAAAGAGTACTATAGTCAATCCAGTATAAAAATCGACAAAATTGTCCATTTAAATAATATGAATATATTTTTGAATAATAAATAGATATGCATATGATAGAACTAATATCCATAGAAAACATAATAAGCATCATTTAATTTTCTATTAATTGCTTATATCATATATTTATTGATACTAAAGCATTTTATATGAAGACTAATTTCTAAATAAATTATTTGGTTAGTAAAACTATTAGTTGAACCTATTTCAATCGTTTATACCACGTAAAAAAAAATATTCTTTTACCTTTATTACACAGTAGTTATATATTCTGAATATACTTTAAATAGCCATCCATCTTAAGAAAATAAAGTAAATGTTTTCCTTGGAATTTCCATTAAGTAACATATGAGTGACATATTTTATACCAGTTGATGGTTCGTCGTATTTGGTCCAGTTAATGAGTTAACAAACTGAACAAAACAAAATTACTATTTGGCTTAGCATTTTTAGTTATTCAATTTGATTCGATTTGTGGGTATATCATTTTCGGTTTTGTCAATATTGGATTATTGTTGTAGAAAAAATCATATAAAGTAAAGTTTATTAAGAGTAGTTCACGTATATTAATTTTAGATTCTTGAAGATAAGCCCCAGTTTATATGCAAGGGTACAAACTCTCAATACGTTTGGCTTTAAATTTTCGGATTTTGATTGTTAAATTGAATAAAAAAATTATCAGACTCTAAATTAAACTTCATAGGAAATAATTTTTTGCAAATTAAAAATTTGATCAAATTCAGAAATTAACCGAAATGCATAACTTATTTTTTTTGGTTGTATGTAGTTTGGCTCAATCGACAAAATTATTTTACTTATTCATTGTTAAAGTAATTCGGTAAAATTTAATTAATTTCAACCAATTGCTCAGACAACTCTAATCATATTGCAATTTTTTATAATGCTTTATTGATTGATTAAAACATGTCGAGCATGGATATTTATATTTCAACAACCACCATTAGGACTAATATTGATTTATTCACATCATCAAATAATACTTTAATTGTCACATTTTCCTTCCAATGTGCGAACAGGTATAACAGTTTTCGGTTTGAATTTTAGCAAGAACTTTTGAAAATACCAATTTATCAAAATAATAATATTTTATTATTCACACATTTTTTAACAGGTTTGAACAGTATAACATATTTACCTTCGTGTGATAATGATTCCATAAATAGGAATAAATAATGAGACTTTTAGAAATTAAGTCAAGAATAATATTGAAACATTTGTCAAATTATGTTATTTAGCAAAATAATTTGCATAACTCGTGAATAACAGTTCTCAGGAGAAAGTTGTGATAATAATTAATTATTTATAAGATTTAGAAGTATTTGGAAAAAATATGAGAGGGCTTTCTCATTGCTAGCGCATTGAATTTAGCTTAAAAAATTGGCAGAATCTGCTCATTCCAATTAGGTTAAGTTTCTGTTCTTTTCAATTTATTTTTCATTAAGTTCAGTTAAGTTAAGTTAAGTTAAGTTCAGTTAAGTACTTATTCAATAAGTTTCAGTTCAGTTAAGTACTTATTCAATAAGTTTCAGTTAAGTACTTATTCAATAAATTTTCATAAGATTCAGTTCAATTAAGTACTTATTCAATAAGTTTCAGTTAAGTTAAGTTCAGTCAAATTAAGTTCTGCCAAGTTAAGTTAACTTGAAAAGAACAGAGCCTAACTACATTTAAGATCCAAGAATTAAAGGGTGGAAGGAAAGATCGATGCATAATGATCGTTAAATAGATCACGTGTTTGGTGAAATAAGCATATCGATGTATAATTAACGATATTTGTTTTAGATCTGCAATATAAATGACGTAAAAAGTTTAGAACGGTTAAACAATCAACACTTATGGGTAGAGATGTGTTTTGGTGTACAAATAAATAGAAAAAAATTAGTTGTCTTCATTTTAGGGTCCCTTTCCATGTCCCTCCATGTGGTTCATGTTCATCCATTTCTCTTAATTGTATTGTTTTTTTTTCTCTCTCTTCTCTTTTACTTGTCTGCCACATGTTGAAAATTAAATGAATTACATGAAAAGGGACATCAAATTGGGAACAACAGATTTTTTGAAAATTAAGTAGGGTATTGTCTTATTCTTTGATCAATTTGTCTGTGCTTGTTAGCTTCATAAATAAATGACAAAATGCAGTTTATAAATTCTAATATGTAAGTTTATAATCAACGTATAAGTGGTCTAATATACTTTACTCTTGTACTTATGAATTGAACTAAACTAAATTCAATGCTAAGTAAATACACAAAACTGAATTGATTTGCTACGAACTCTACGAAATTTAAAAGAAAAATTATTCAATTTATGAACTGAAAAATACTTATCAATCTATTTGAACGGCTTATAAACAATGAAAAACCTCATATCAATAGTCATTAATATACAAAAAAAATTGGTAGACACATCTACCAATCAAGTACCGATATTAATTTGTAGAAAAAATAATTAATTAAAGATAGTGTGAACACTTGAAGAATTTAATGATTTGAGATTGATATGAATGCAATGATCCCTAGGTTCTTAATGTTCATTGGCTGAATTTTCTGTGGTTACGTGGCCAGCTGTAGTTAGTTCCACTTCTCTTAATTTTTTTTCTAATTTGTATATTTTCGATCTGTGGACTAAAGGGCACTGATTTGTGTACTTAAGTTTGACTAAATTCAACTGCATGGTCTACTACTTTATATAAAAAAAATACATAATTTTTCCACCTCAAACGATTGTTCGACTTAGAAAACAAAATCATTTATCGAATTTTTCTCTCCGAATCACTCAAATTTTTTTATTATTTTTGTTTGGCTCGCAGTTTGGAAATGCTCATTGGAACCCCTACTAGGCCACTATAATTGTAAACTTATGCCAAATATAATTCTAAATTTAACAAAATTTTACAAGTACGGGTTCCAATTAGTATAAACTCAAATTTAAGTGACTCAAAAAGAAAAATTCAACAATTTAATTAGTATATATATGTGTATAGTTTTTTGTTTTCTCAATTCATATTCGGTCTGCCGTAGAGATTATTCTTGCCATGACAGGGGAACATTTAAAATATCTAACATTTTATATTATGTATTAGTTTATAAACTCAAATATTGATTTCTTGATACTTTTTAGCGGCGAAACATCACATGCCACCAAAAAAAGTCCAAAAAATCTACAAAAAGTTCATTTCCTAAAAAGATGCTACGTATCTGCTCACAAAAGTCTCCATTGATTATAGATGAGACGAGAGTCTAGTGGATTGACATTTAAGAAAGTGTAAGCTGAGTTTAAACAATTATAAATTTATTAATTATGTGTTCTGTTAGTATGAACTTTTTTAACTTACTCAGCTTTCACATAAAAATACACTCTTTGTTTTATATACTCAACATTCTTGGAAGTATATTATAAAATATATTCAGATTAACATGTAACTCAACTCAATTTGTGCTGCTTTGGAATAGTGACACATAAATTGTTACAGTCCATTTTTTTAAAAAAAATTATGCGTAATTAAACATATATGGTTACATTTTAATTAAAAAAATTTGCACTTTATAAAAAATTTCAAATTTTTTTAAGAATGTGTATTATATTTTTGTTTACTAGCATGCAAAATTTCATACCCAAACGAAGATGATTACCCTGTTTCGTGACCTAATTTAATATTGAAAAACCTTTGTTTGTTATCTTTTTGAAATAACGGACTCCTTTTTGTAAAAAGAATAACACATCCCCGTTTTGTTACTGAATCAAAATATAATTAATGTTTTTTATTATGTGTTAGTAAACAACTTAACATTCATGTTTCACAAACACCGAATTTAGAAACTTTTGGAAAAAGAAAGAGACTTTAGAGGCTTTGAACCATGCACCTATTTGACTCATTCAACCATGTTATGAAATCAACAAAATCATTTTTTT
>CAOJBJ010500412.1:0-11177 GCA_948291685.1 Euphorbia celastroides | reverse complement strand
AAACGTAAGAGTGTCTTTACGCTCAAGTTTCAAACCCCTGAAAACCCAACTTTTTCTCCTGGAAAGAACGAGAAATGGGGCCAAAGAGGAGAAAGGGCCTTTTTATAGTAAGTATTTTTTGAAATCCCCACATTGCCCCTGCTGACATGGCCTTTTTTAACGGTTAAATGCCGTCGAGCCTCTTTTTGCTGACGAAGATAAACATCAAGGGTCATTTTGCTTGGTTTTGAACATCAGCGAGTATTTTACTGAAAAATGAAACATCAGGGAGGTTTTTTTAACTTATCCCAAAAAAATATAGTATTTCTTACAGTAAAAGTGTAGAGAACAGTATCAACTTTACTGCTGGAAACACAATCAATTTCAAAATAGGCTGAAGAAGTTTGCTTAAATATTACAAATTCCACATAATTCATCCAATAGCAGGAGGTGCTTTTTTAGCATTAATGAAAACTTCTGAAAAGGTATAACTTGTACATATCTGTGCATTTTCCAATTCGAAAATTTTCAGGAGTGAAGTAAGTTATTAATCAAAAGATAATAATAAACATTAAAAATCATAAAAAAATTATTTATACATCTTAAAAATTTTCAAAATTTTGTAATATATATTATATTTTTATTAATTAACTTACAAAATTTCATAGCAAAATGAATATAATTACCCCATTTCGTGACATAATTTAGTATTGAAAAATCTTTATTTGTTAACTTTTAAAAGTAAAGACCCTTGCTGAGTCAAAACACGTGTTCTTTTTTTAAAATATATAATATGTTTCGCCATATTTATTGAATTGACCATTTTAATCACAATGAGAAAGATTAGTATTGAAGAAATTATATATTGGTAATTAATAACGTATAATATAAAAATGTAGGGGACAAATCAATCATTTTTAGCATAACAATTCTTAAAGAGAGATGAAAAGAAATTAAATCAGTAATTAACTATGAATATGTCATTTATAGTTTTATCAACATTATAAGAACTAGATTTAGAAGATTCATTTATTAATAGATAAATAAAATTATAAAATTTGACTTTATTTAATTAAAAAAATTAAAATATTTTATTATTATGTAGAATTTTTTTAAAAAATGTATAGGGGCAAAATGGTAATTATGCTTTTTTAAAAACATGTATAGGGGTAAAATGGTAATATTTAGATCATAACAATAACATGAATTATAAAATTTTAAAATTTTAGTTAAATATATAAAGTAATTCATTAATCTTTTATTTTTTTATTATTATCTAAAAAACTAATTAATATAAATATTTATTATTGTTTATATGTCTTACTATAAATGTTTTATTTAACATAGTTGTAGTATTATATTTTATAAATCAATACAAATAATTATTTGTATATTTATGTATTGTTTCTTTATTTATTTATTATTATGAATTTTTATAATGTACACAATTATTTTGAATTTATATTTTTTCGATAAGATTTAAATTTTACTAAATTTCAATTGCTCAAATTCAATTCATTTCAAAACCAATAAAATTAGTTACCAAGTTTCATTTCGGGCTTAGTTTAAGGTTAATGAGCCCTAGTATTCATTCATTAAGAGTATAAGACAGTAAAATCAAATATATAGTCGTGCATATAAGTATTTTATAATTGATGGTAATACGTTTCAACTTAAATGAAATACTTGTGTGTTGAGAAAAATGTTATACATAAATGGCATTGATAATCAATATTTAGTGTTTCCCTCATTGATTAAGATTAATATGCACTATTATAATTATTTGATCGATTAATACGAACTATTATAATTATTCGATGATGCAATAATGTAACTCTATAGGTCATATGCAATATTATTTTGAAACAATGAAAAAGATAATGGCTCCAACTGTCGTTTTATATGTGAAATTACATAAAGAAACATGCAATGACGTGGATGGAAACGTATTTATGTGTATTACATTCAACTGAATAACTAAATCTCAAATAATCCAATTAAGTGGTGAACACATATGTCCAGATTTCTATTTAGCATAAAAAATTCCAAACTAGTGGAAAACAGAAATAATCAAATAATTGAGACAAATAAATTATATTAAAATTACAAGTAAGAAGAGGAGTGGGTAATTGTGATGATGTTACTAGTTATAAAAGTCTTATTAAGATATGAAAGGCCAACCAAATAGATTATTTTAAAAAATTTGGCTCATTTAATTGAGATTACATTAATCATCAATTTTATTATGTAATTTTTTTTTTTTTTTTTTTTTATCCGAACTCTTTTATATGTAAGGTTGTAATTAGTGGACTCATAGCATCCATTTGCTATTTTTAATTTTCTTCATATTTCGTCGGTTTAGATCTAATGTAAGGTTGTAATGTGTCTTTACTGTAGTTTACTATATAGAGTCTGATTAAATACGGATAATTCGACAGCTTTTTTTTAAATATAAGAGTAGGTCCGGAAAAAATATGAATTTGGAAGCAATTGTTATAGTTTGAGATCGTTGATCTCCTAAAAAGTTTCACTCACAATTTTTTGTTGTAAATATATGATAGCGAATTTTGATTATAGTAAGTAATCCATAAAGAACAATTTGATTTTAGTTTTATTGCATTTAAATATATTGTCATAAGAAAATTTTCTAAAACTAATTTTTTCATAATAGCTATGGAAACCGATATCGAATTGTCTCGATTTCAATTGTGTTAGGGCAAGTTCGATGGTCCTCTATATATTTATTATAAAAACAGAAATTTTATATATTTTCTTGAAATATAGAATATTCATAAACATTTCTCCATTTTTAGAGTACAGTGATTTTATGAATAAAAAAAATGATATAAAAATAGAGATCGGATAAGACTTTTCTGTTTTGATACATAACCAAATAACGAATTCTCAAATTGCAATTATAACATATATTTTTTGTTTTAAAAAATGTGAAGGACGAAGAAGTTAGAAAAGAAGGTTGGGCAGTGGACGGCATCGGTGAATTGAAGTTGGTGGCGTAGGATAAGTGAGGAAGAAGTGACAGATACCAGTTGGTGCACATTAGTGGTAGTGGGAGTTTTGACCCAATGTAGTGTAGTGTGGGTGACGCTATGCCAAAAAAAGAGACACATATGCAATCAATAACTCTGATTATTGTATGATTATTATATGTACAGATGATGGGACTCCATTTGTTTACATAAATACTATATGATTGTGCATGTTACTGTTTTGCCCATTTTTTGGGGTTTTTTTTATTTATTGTAATTCAATGCTTATTTCTAACATTAGTCAACAATTTGTTTATTTGCATTTTGAAATATTTTTAAGAATGAAGCAATTTTATTTAAATAGGGGTTTGTGTGGTTACCAAATTGTATTTGTTTATATTGACAATATTTATGAAACTTCAATTTATTATTGAAATTTAACTCACTATTCTCGAGGTTGAATTTACTTGGAAATGGTGTGGATAATAAAATATTACTAGTAAAATTAGGTTTTGTTCTTTATAATTGATTTTGTAGAACAAAAACTTGTTGAAAAAAAATACTAAATTGAATTAAAACTTTTTAAGATAAGTACAAAATTGAGTGAAACTTATTAAATAAATATTGAACTGAATTGAAACTCATTAAATAATTAGTATAGTGAATTGAAGATAAATGAAAAATAGAATGAAAATGAACATGGCCTCGGTCTAAGTCCTGGACACTTTATTACTATTTAGTGAATCTCAATTTTAATAACTTTTATGAATAACTATTTGTAGCTTGTACAACTTTGTACCTTTCAACATGGACACATCAAATGTATTTTGACACATAACTTATTTGTAGGAAAGAGAAACAAAAATTTAAGAGAAATAAGTGATATTAACATGGAAGAAGACACCATAAAACACCAAATTGTATTCCTTTCTAGTAATTGAATGTACTTGTCTGACTACATCTAAAACCAATACAGGTCGTGTATAAGGCCGTAGTGGACTGTATTTATAAAACTCGAATTTTAAAATATTAGGTAAACGATATTGAATGGCTTGGATCTCATTGGTTGATAAGTATGTTTTTTCGCGATTACAAATATAAAAGCCAATTGTTTGGTAATCAGTAAAATATATATAATAAAAAAAGAGAATGAGAAGAATGGAAGAAAAGATATAGAAAGGGGAGTGTCTTTTAAGGTGTCGTGTAGAGCTGTTGGAAAATGCTGATGAGACTATGGATAGTGAGACAATTCGTTGAAAAAGAAGAAGAAGAAGAAAAACCACAACGAGATTCACCAATAACGGTTCATTTCTCTTTTCCGGTTCGACGCGGGAGAACTCCGCTCCTCTCGCTTTGACTTTCATTCTATCCTTCTTTTTTACAGGTTCGTCTTCTTTCTCCTTCCGTTTCTTCAATCTCTATCTCTATCTGTTCTTCGTTGCTGAGGAACAAGGATTTCGAATTGGTGTTTTGAAGCTGGATGCTTCTCAAATAACCAGTTCAGCTCATGCTTGAGATTGGATTCTTAATTCTGTTCAATTGAAACTTGTTTGTTTTATGTTGTGATTTCAACAAGCCAAGCGCGTATTTGGATTGATTGGATTCTGTTTTGCTTGCTTCTTTTTCTTCTTCTTCTGATTCTGAAGAAAGAAGTTAAGAAGATCTTGTATTTCGAATTTCGAGTATCCAGATTTGGTTTTCATGATGAAATAGTACCATAAAGGATTGGTAAATGGAATAATTCTTTCCTATTATTTTTTGTACTCATTAGCTGGTTGTTTATTTGTCTGTTACCTATGAGTTTGGATTTATTGTTTCATCAGCTGAACCTGACAATTTACAGCTCATGTAGAGTTTTCTCCCTAGATTTTGGAAGTGAAATTTACTTCTGTCTGAACGTTGTGGTTTATCCAGCTATCTATTCAAATTCAGACTATAGTTGCAGACAGTACAAACTGGGAACATTATATAGTGAACTTTTGAAAAGTTCCTGTTTTACCTTTTCCTAGTACATGGATCATCATCTACAGGATAATAAAATGCCTGAAGATGTTTCTGTTTGGCTTTGCTTCTTTCTGCTATTGTCGATCAATCTATGATGGTGACTTCAACATGTATTTTTCTCCTTGTAACTATTTTATTATCACTGATATATCACCTGTTTATTCTTCATAATAATAAGTAATGGTATGTATTCGTTGGAAAATGTTTTCATTGTCATCTACCCATAAGATGAAGAACAAACAGGTGATTGTACATCTGTTTTCTTTATTCTCGTCAATTGCTTTTTCTGCTCATAAAATTTAGAAAGATTTGGGTCTTTTTTTCCTTTTTCGTTTTCAATTCTCCTGTGGGTTATAATCTCTTGATCTGTCTCTTTCTTCCTATAGTGTACACTAGTTTTTTTTTTTTTTTTTTTGGTACAAGGCATCATACGTTCAAAATATTCTTCCAATGTCAAATTATAAACTTCTAGGTCCACCATATATAGTTTAAAGCAAACAGTTGTGTCCAATACATTAGGAAATGACATTGTGGTCTCTGGTTTAACATGCACATCATAACTGAAGGCACAAAAGATGTTTAATGCTTAATGATATTTTCTCCTTATCACTGTAAACTTTGTGCGGTGCAATGAAGTATACTCATATGAGTCATATCAATTCCCTGTAAAACTATACACCTTAATGGGATAGGTAGCGACTCGGCCACTTGCTGAAATGACAAATCATCCTTTCTTGTAGTACAAAAATCTGCATGTACCTTTTGCATGTTTGTATATTCAAGTAATTTACAAACAAACACATTGAATAAGGAAGTACAATACCTCATTTTCTCGGTGTTATGAAACCTTTTCTTCTGAACTGCTGTACTGTCGGGTTATAACTAGTCAGTTTGCATCTTAGTCTACCATTCTCCATCTTGAATTTCTGTTTCATCCCTATTCTGAGATATTGACCAAAGCTTTGAGATTCATATGCCTTCAAGTAGATATTTATGTTCTTTTGTGACTATGTATCTGCAGTTATTTTGCTAGCTTACTGAGCTACAAGAAACATGAATTCTACATCCACACAGTTCGTTCCCTCCGGAGGGATGGGAATGTATGAGCCTATCCACCAGATTGGAATGTGGGCAGAAAGCTTTAGAAGTAATGGAATTCCAGATGCATCTGCTTCAATGTATATACCTGGCAATCCCAATTTACCTCAATCAATTATTTTGCCAGAGACAAAGCTGGACACCCAGGTGCAAATTGTTTGAATTCATTCACCTTAATTCTTGTACTTTGAGCTATTGTTCGTTACTTGAATGCTAAAGCACGCAATACAATATTTCCAGTCAGAAGATACTTCACAAGGGACACTTGGGCCGCCTTCAAGCAGATACGATCAAGAGGCAACTAAACCGATTAATAAGGCATTTACTCAATTTTTATCCTTCTTTATTCATTTTCGAATTCATTTTTATTCTACCTCTATCGGTTGCATACCCTCTACATGTTTAAAATTCCTTTGGTATCAAGTCCTTATACTCTTATCTAAATTTTATGCAACAGGCTCCAAGTAATAAGTTTTTTTCTTCTGGGAACTTTCTGCAGTGACATGACAACTTGGTTGACAATTTTATATTTTAATATATACAGATACAGAGACGTCTTGCACAAAACCGGGAGGCTGCCCGTAAAAGTCGTTTACGCAAAAAGGTCAGAACAATTGTACACTAACCCTCACAATCTGCGCCAAAAGATTTAGAGAGTCTAATTTTGCTTAACTTTGTTTTTTCAGGCTTATGTTCAGCAATTAGAATCAAGCCGTCTAAAGCTAATTCAGTTGGAGCAGGAACTTGAAAGAGCTAGACAACAGGCATGTGAAAGTTTTGTCTATGATTCAAATTTTTTTCCTGTTTCTGTATCAGCCCAATGTATCACCTCCTTCCTTCTTTTCTCTATTAAATTTAATATGGTTTGTTCCAGGGCGTATATGCTAGTAGTGGAATAGAATCTGGCCAGCTGGGATTTCCCGGACCTATAAACTCAGGTTTGTTTGTCACTATGCTGTTGACATAATGAATTCAACGCCTCTCTACCTTTTATTTCTTTGAACTTCCGTGTCTGTATTTCTTTATTGTTGGTTTGGCAATGAGCATTCAAGATTTTGTCCTTTGATGTATAAACTTTGTTATACTCTACATTCAACTATAAGGCATAATTTGTAGGGATTGCCACATTTGAGATGGACTACAGTCACTGGGTGGAGGAACAAAATAAAAACATAATCGAACTAAGGGCTGCTCTAAATGTTCATAAAAGTGATGCTGAACTTCGCATACTTGTTGAAAATGGGATAAGCCACTATTCTGAGCTTTTCCGGATGAAAGAGATTGCTGCAAAAGATGATGTTTTCTATGTAATGTGTGGCATGTGGAGAACATCTGCAGAACGGTTTTTCTTATGGATGGGAGGATTTCGCCCTTCCGAGCTTCTTAAGGTGATGTCTAATTGGACACTTTTCACTGTTTAGTCATATCTCATATGATAGCATTGAAGTTATATTACAAAAAAGCATGACCAGTTCTGCAAGTACATTGAACAAGGAACAGAGATTGTCCATCCCGCTGAAAATAGTATCTTGCGCAACAGGCACTTAGGAGTACTAAGGCTTTATACTTTTCAACTAATTCTCCATTCTGTTCAGTTCAGTACTTATTCAATAAGTTTTAGTTCAGTTTTGCTGTTGCTCATTCTAGTCAAAAGAACAGAGCCTAAATAGATAGATGTGCTTATGTTTCACACATTAGAAGTTGAAACTATAACATATTCAATCCTGTTCCATTACTTTACAAATTGGAATGAGATAAAATGCTCTAAAGCTTGGAACTTCTTGCTTCTTTTCTCATAAAATGCTTTACTTCATGTTTGAATGTTTTGTTCCAATTTTTCCGGGTTAAATTTAGAATTTCTGGTCCAACAATATTCTGAGATGTATATTTAAGGTATTGATGACAGGTTCTGGGGCCACAGCTAGAGCCATTGACAGAGAAACAAATAATGGATGTGGACAACCTGAGACAATCATGCCAACAAGCCGAAGACGCTCTTTCACAAGGCATGGAAAAGCTCCAGGAAACTCTTGCCTTGACTGTAGCCGGCGATCGACAGATGGACACTGCTATGCAGAAGTTGGAAGGTCTTGTCCGCTTTGTGGTCCAGGTAATTTTATCTTCCCTCTGCTTCTATTGGTTTTAAAATTGACATAGATAAATAATCTTCGCAGTTTTGCTAATGTCATCGACTTCTACCTTCCATCTCAAATTCAAACAACAATTCACAACAAATTCGATGAACATTTAAAATAATCTATCAAAGTAAACCAAACTTAAAAAATTAGAAAAAAGGCCAAACGCCTCCACCGGTGTCCGGCGTTTTGGCCGAACAATTGTCCACTAGCATGGGCATGCTAGCTAGTCGCCCGTGTCAAAACTTTTGTTATATTCATCATTTAGGGGTACTTTGGTCTTTCAAAGTATTATTTGGAAAATTAGGGTAAATACATCATAAGCCTTTGACCTCAGCACAAATAGTATACTGCCCTCCGAACTTTAAAATAGTCCCCCCAACCTCTTGAACTTGTAAAAGTGTACCAATTTGCCTCTTTCAACTTTAAAAAATGCATCAGTTTGCCCTTGAGTATTTTTCTCTCCCAACCAGAATTTAACAAGTAATATTATGGGTGTAAACCGGTGCAATTTGCTAAATTGAGGGAGTTAAATGTATTTTTTCAAAGTTCAAGGGGTAGTAGGCTGTTTGTATTATGTTCAGGGGACTAACGACTAGAAAATTATGATTAAGTTACAGGAACATGCTTAGTGATAATGAAATTTTCCTTTTTGATCCCTCGTAGGCAGACCATTTGAGGCAAATAGCGCTGCAGCAGATGCTGACAATCTTAACAATAAGGCAGGCGGCTCGAGGGCTGCTGGCATTGGGAGAGTACTTTCAAAGACTTCGGGCTCTGAGTTCGGTTTGGGTGAACCGACCCCGCGAACCGGCCTAATTCAAGTGCCAATTCAGCACGGGGAAATCATGTTGAGAATCAACAGAGCCATGACGTGGCAGGCAAAGGTGTGCCTTTTGGTAATGATGTTGTAATCATATACTATTCAAGCTGCTGCTGACATTTTTTTACAAGTTGAGTAGTACATGTTTGCAGCCTTTTGATTATTCCATCGGAGTTTTCGGTAATTTCGTCCCTGTATTATAATTATTTGCCTTATTGGTATCAAATGATAAGTGATAGTTTGAGTTTTGTTGGGAATTCATAACATTCCATGTAAATAAGGTACAATCGCCGTTTCTGTTTCAAGTCTGTAAATAATTTTTGTGCTACGTAGAAAAAGCAAACATTTTGGCCTTTCTGTCTAATATTGGTGTTCCTTGCTATAAGACCATTTGTAGTGAAAATTTTTGAGAATTTTTTTATTCGGATTGACCTGACTATGCTTGAACCTCTGGTGTGTATATTATGTTTAGTGGCGATAATTATATGTTTAGCGGTTGCTGTTCAACATCAAAAGGTGATCTTAAATTGACCAAAGTTCTCATTTCCGATGTTCAAAATTTTTCTGCATCAAAAGGCGAACCATCTATTGAGATAAAATGGATGCTGCATGCTCCAAATACAGTAATATTGTATTAGATTTAATTGGATTTCTCATTTACAAGCCATTTAGTTTGGATTTAAAGTAGTTTCATGATTCCAATATTAGGCACTCTTATTGTAGAACTAAGAAAGAATTTTAAAGTGAAGGGCGCAGATTTTATATGCAGGATAGTTATAAATTCACGAAAGCATGTAAACATCTTTACTAATCACTGACTTGAACAACACACAATTAAAATCTTCAGAGGATTATATTCACAGACAATGAAAGAGGAAACGGAAACCCGAGCAGATTAATATCTTACACAAATGAAACAGAAACTATTTCAGGAGAAAAGTAAACATGCTTCATATTATCGGAGAAAAGGAAAATATTTTTGAGAAAGAGATGTTTTTACCCAAACACTTGAACATTGTATGCTTCTCTATGCCCTCGATGATGTTATGCTTACAGTTTTGACAATGAATAGTCCAATGCATCAACCAGAAAATCTGCAGAGTCAGTAAACATTGTTCAATATTCTTCTATCAAATGCAAATACGTATATTCAGCCATTAACAATTTCAATTATTTTTGAAATTCTACCTGCATCGTCTTTGCTGAAACACATTGGCGGCTTTATCCGGAAAACATTGCCATGAAGTCCACCCTTTCCAACTAGGAAACAAAGCTCTGCCATTCGAATACACACAAAAGCAAGATATGAAAAACTCTTCAACTTTTGGAAATAAAATTTGTTGTCTCAGTACCTCTAAGTTTCTCAAACAAAACAGCAGTTTCCGCCTTTGCAGGTGTCTTCTCCTTTCTGTCAGTCACAAGTTCTACTCCAACCATTAAACCCCTCCCCCTCACATTTCCAATCATTGATGCAATGATAATAACACGGGATATTTTACACATCGAAAGTTAGACATCAAGGGCAAGCATAATTTGGAGATGCAAAGTTGAAAGAAGTTACAGTCGTGTCTTTGCTGAAGATCTTTCAAGCGGCTGATCAAGTGGGACCCGACATTAGCACAATGTTCTTGGCGTTTCTCTTTGTCAAGCACTCTTAGTACAGCAAGCCCACCAGCTGAACACACCGGATTTCCCCCTAAGGTTTAACACTTTTACAAAAACATCATTGAAGTTTATTTTTTGCAAAATCATACCTTGTGGTTTCAAAATTTTGCAAAAAATGGCTAACCGCAAGGTATGTTTTTGAAAAATTGTAGATTCAATAATGTTACATAAGTTATTTTAATAAATTCAACATTTATATATTCTATATATATTATTTATTAATTATTTATCAAATTTTTAGTAATTTTCAAGATTGTTTCATTTTATTACGATTTTTAATTAAAATAAATATCAAAACTTGTCAAAAAAAAATATCAAATTTATTACTAATGTGTAGTTTATTGTTATAAAGAAACCTGCAAAATTTCACTTCAAAATGGAGAAGATTACTCTTTCAAATGTGGTTTCAAAATTTTGAGAAGTATGTTTTTGTAAAATTTTGAAACCACAAGGTATGTTTTTGCAAAAAAATAATCCTCAAGGATG